>JASDQU010011493.1:27015-50391 GCA_032191745.1 Picea mariana | reverse complement strand
TGAAAGTGTGAAAACACCTCTTTCGTTGTTTAGACTGTCGTCGTATTTTATTGATTTTGCTGAAGGACACTTGACCATTGGTTTATCACATGACTGCAATAGAATTCTTTCAAACTTATGGCCTTTGGCCTACTGTTACCTTGATTGCACATTTGGATCTATTTGATTAATGAGCCATTGATTATGAAGATTTACTGGTTACACCTGATTCCATAAAAGGCATGATTGATTTTGGTCTTATATGTTTTGATCCTTATTGCTATGAGCTCTCGACTTATTGATCATATGAGATTTGTGGTTGCAATGTTCTAAAAACTTTGAAATATAAACGTTTGAATGTGCAACAAATGCATTTGTAATATTATAAGTTTGATATGAAATTACTTTGGTTTGAGTTTCACCAAGGCGCATTGATTAACCTTTTGGATTTCAATAGTTCGAATCAATGCTTGGTACATTGTTTTATGAATTCGATTTTACATTGAACAATCAAAGTTTCAAACTATACATCAGCACGATTGAATTAACATTGGTTTGAAATGTTTTTTGGACACGATGGATCATTGGTTAGTATTTGAACTATACACTTGGCGCGTGAATATAACATATGATGCTGGATGGATGGCACGTTGATTTGGTTGTACACCGATTTGAGTTGGCCGATTAATGTGTTAATTACAGATGGGAAAGAACTGTACTCAGTAATTAATACATTACATGGTGGTGGTTCTCCCACCACCTTTGCACGCATGCAGCTAATCCTCGCCTCTTTGAGCGCTGAAGCTATTAAACCTTATTATTTTTACTCCTGCGTGTTGTGTGGTGTAAGCTGAACCCTATCATGAGCAGAAGCCATGGATCCTATCGTGAGGGCCGAGCCCAATGGGTTCCAAGCACTGCTAATGTTTGATGGTGCTTACAGCAACTTAGAAGAGTTCAGGTGGCTCCCATTTATACAGAAGTTCAATGGTTATAACCACACTGTGGCTCGACAATTTGCATTATCATTCGATGGGTGCCGAGCCAAAGTTGGAGATGTCCAACTTGAAATCACTGAACAATTTCTCAGCTCTGCAACCAGCCTACCTGTTATAGGACAAAAATGGTCGAAGAGTTGTAAGGTAGATGATGTCCCATGGACATTTCTATTCCAATCTCGAACAGTGAGCTCATGCGACAGGGGTTTGCCTACAAAAATGCTAAAGCCGCGCTGGCATGACCTACTAATGATAATCAAGAAATTCATTACTTGCGAGGGAAGGTACGGGTTCGTTTTCATGTTTCACCTTCGTCTATTGATGGTTTTTATGGGTTTAGAACCTAGTATGCCACATTATCTACATAGAAGTTTGTTCAAAATGGCCAAAAGGTACAAGCGTAACCTGGATGATACTAGCCTCTTCCATTTGGGGTTGATTAAAATAATTATAGTGTATGAATTGGGGTTACGTCGTGACAGTTGGGATAATTTTCTCAGCCGTAATGACTTTGAATAATTGAACCCTCCACAGGTTGATAAGCCCATGGTCACCGAAGGCAAGCCTGCCTCTGTACCTTACAGCGTTTTGTTGCCTAAACCTTTACCCGACCCACCTTCGAATTTACCTATGACTGTGACTAAACAGGTTGAAGTTAATGAGCCCACCAACAAAAAGCCTAAAGCTAAGACTGATGCCAATTTGAAAAGCAAGAAAAATGCAAGGTTAATCTCTCACATGGCGAGAAATAAGCCTAAACCCCCTGCTAAATTAGAGCCTATCGTGGTCAGCGAAGACTCTGATTCAGAAGTTGAACGTTTTCTTGCCGATGAGTATCCTTAATCAGATGGCTTGTTTAACAAACCTCCTCACGATTTTGTCAAGAGTTTGCCACCTTGTCTGCGGGATAATCTTGATTTTCCTGGCATTAAACTACCTCATGAAACCCTCGGTGAATCATCGAAACCCTCGACTACTCAAACTGTTGTTCCACCTTGAGATCAATGTGGGTTATGGCTGGAAAGATACTACTTGGATGTACCGACCTTGCAATCCAGAATCCATGATTTGGAAAACCAAGTAGCAAAGCTCACTGGTCAGAATGCAAAGGTGCAACCCAACGATACGAAGCAACGAACTACTGGTTCAATTTTGTTTAAAAATGTCGAGTCTGCTACAGCAATTGTCAATTCAAAATTGACATAGCCTTAGCAACTGTAATGGTATAACATTCACTCTTTTATATGGCATGATCATAAGCTCTGTATACATTGTTGACTTGCTGCGTCATGCATTTGTTGTATATAAGTTTTGATTATTGATTTCTGGATCGGTTTTGATTAGATTTAATTTGATTGATCATGATTTGATTTGAATATTCTGTTATTTGATATCTTTTCTATTGTTGAAATACAAACGATATCTCTGTTCAATTTGGTTATGTCTTGTGTAATATGATGGGCAAATTGGTTAGCTATGCTGATTGTATATTCTATGTTAGGACCAATTCGTATATCATTTGTTACATAATCAAATTTCGAATGGATAACAATAGTAGCTGTTATGATTTGAACTGTATTTCGATGGTAACAAATATATTACTCAATTGAGATTACAGGGATGGATTGATCGTATCAAGTCTTATGATTTGTGTCTTTAATTAAATTCAGTTATATGCCCGGTTTGTATTATGGATTCTGTTGACTTTGTCAAAACCCTGTTTGTCGACTATGAGGTGATCAAACATGAAGACTGTTGAGTCGATATTTATGGAGTATGATTTCATCCGATTACATTGGAAGCAATTTATACATCGTGCTTTTAACTAAATGATATCGATCTATTGTTATGACTATAACTAGTCAATGACAGTTACGACCTTTATTTCGGTCATACCTATGAACTGTTGGAAACTCAACGAATTTTTTCTACGGCAAAATTCTATGGATATAGTTATGAATTTTTCATCTCGATGATAATCGTGACGGTTTTTCCATATTGGAAATTGATTAAGCGATATGGATCCTATGCAAATCAATAATGATTGTTTTGTATCTCATACGATTTGGTTTACCTTTGATTGCATTTATAGAACAGTCTTGTTAATATTTGATCCAATTTTATGTCAATTGGAAAAACAGAGTATTCCTACCCTGTCCCGATTACATTTTTTGATTTGATTTAATTTAAGGAATAATCGAATCATTAGTAATCAGTTTTGGATTCTATTTGATTTGATTATATATCTGGTCCTGTTTTCTATTTTGACTAGCTACAAAATCAGATGATTCTGTAGCTAAGTCTGTAAAGTCATTTTTTTATTGTTTTCCTAATAAAATATCCTTCTAATTTGATTTTTGTGTTCTGTTCCAGGCAAATTCGAATTGGCAATAGATATGGGGAACAGTTGGAGGATATCTTAAGGATTTCACCTATTTTTTTTTAGTTACTTCGTTTAAGGGATTTTGGGATTATTCCCAGATTGTGTAAAACTATTTGCTATTATTCACAAGGATGTTTTACCTTGCGAAAAACCTATATAAACCTATGGTTTTGTAATAATTATCATCCTCAGTTGTGGGAGAACAAGGATATGGAGTTTTGATTCAGACTGGAGCAGAATTGGTGTTTTGTCATAGCTTTTTCTTTTCAATATATCAACATTATGTTCCAAGTTTTGTATATCATTATGTTTATGGTTTAGTATTACTTTGTTATCTAAATCAAATTCAAATGATATAATTTATTTCTGTTATCCATATCTTGTTTCTTCCAAATAGATAAAATACATAACAGTTGTTAGTTCAATTTGTGAATCATAGCTTTGTCTTCTTCATAAATCGAACTGTAATATATAGATTTGCTGCATAATAGGTTTGCCTTTTGCAGGAATTTATAATCAGAAAATTGTTATGATATTCTTTTATGTCTTGTTTGTCCTGTAACATACTTCAAGAAGTAGCATAGTTGATCGTTTCCGAAAAGCTTAAGGACTTAACGGTGTGAGTTTCCCTCCTGCAATCAGCTTAGAAGTCATCATACATGGGGCAGACTTGGAGCGTTTCCAGGTCAATTAGTATTTAGTTTACTTCTTTTATTAAGTAGTTTAATATAGATATAATTTTGATTTGTTTTAATTTCAGTTAGTTTACTTTCTTATTCATAAATCATAAAATCAAAAAAGAGTTATCTTCGCTGTCTTGGGACAGCAAGCAAATTAGTTTCACATGTTTATTCAAATCTGTAGATTGTATGCAATGTATTATTGTGAATAAACTGTAATTAAATTGAGAATTAGATAGTTGATTTGAGTTATTATAAGAGTAATTTGTAGTTTGTAGATAGAATAGTTTGCATAGTTTATATTTTAGTATATTAGTTCCTTTATTTGTTTTATTAGTTTCTAGTTTCCTCTATTTTAGTTTGATTTCTTTTATTTATTTAGTTAGTTTGTTTTAGTTGATTTTTATTAGTTTCTAGTTTCCTTAGCTCAGATCAGCTTTTCTCTTTGGTTTTCTTAGGAGACCTTAGAGCGGCCAATGGAGCCGTTAAACTCGTCAGGGTGGTCCATTCCAAACGGCTTGGGTTATTTAGACAACCCCGGACCGGTTCCACTCTCCCAGTTGACAGACGGTCGATTTCGCCCGTCAACAAATCGCCATGAAAATTTTGAATTCTAGATTCTTTAAAATGGAGTCACTAGGTGAATGATGTACATCCTTCTTGTTTCTGAATACTTTTCACCATCAGTACTCAGATCTGAACATTATCATTTCTCCTAGGAAATATTTCACCTTCGTTCCCTAGCAACGGTGCCAGAATGTTAGTGATATGTAAACTTCCTTCGACTGAGGAAATGAATGACAAAGGCAACCTACAAACCAACTTTGAGGTCGAAAACTAGCCTTTCCAACCTAGAGAGGGATCTCTATGGAGACTTCATCTTTGTACAGGATATGGATTTAAACTACTGGATAGATTTAACACTTTTATACAATATTTCTAGTTCTATCGACGAAATAAATAAAGACCTTGGGATATGGAGTCAATTTAAGAAAACGATAGAAACAAATGAATTAGTGACTGAAATTGAGAGGATAAAGGATAAGTAAGAAACAGTCTTTCAGTCTAAAAATAGTTGTGTGTGGCGAGAGAAAAACACATGAAACAACTCGGAGCACCACTGGGGATGAATTTAGAGTTCTCTTAGAAGAAGGACAAGCATCTAAATGGCATGAATCTAGAGCACTGCATGGTGAATTCTAGATTCAAATCAAGCTCCTATTTATACAAAAATAAATATATGAATATAAAGAACACATGAAATCATGTACACAAAGAGAGAGTACAATACATCAAAATGCCACCATTAGAATCTTTTTGTCAAAGCTTCAGGACCTTTGCATTAAGTTTCAATTGAATTGAAAAGATACATTCAATAGTCACTATGTACATTATTTTTCCAACCAACCTCTTTTACATGAAAATGATACCCATATATAGAAAAATAATGTCACCCTTGGCTACTAGGGTTGAACTACTCTCTCCCAGAATCATGGATCCGATTTCTTTTAATTAGAACAATAACTTCAACAGATTTACTAAAAATAGAAAACTTGACTTTGCCAAATCATAATCGTAACCAAAATATTCTTTATAATCATTTATCATGATAAAAATTAGAACATATGGTTGTGATAATCCATTAGGTGAATTTTTGGTAATTTTGTCACCCATGCACAACAAGTCTGCTACACAATAGTAACCTAAAACAAAAACGCAACAGATTGCGCAACAAACTAGGAAATAGGCGTTAAATATCACATTATATATTACAAATAAAAAACTATTTTTCCAAACTGAGAGAGGATTTTGTAGGTAATCTTGTTAGAAATAAAAACCTCTCTTGGTTTCTTGAAATTCATCTCCATGTGGCCGAAATATGTGTCGTAAAAACATGTCTTAGATAGGAAATCAGAAAAACTGAAAAATAAGGCTCAAATATTCCTTTGCATATCCAAAAATATGAAACGGTTTTTAAATATGAGAGAGTTTATTATTATTTATTTTGTCCACGAAAAAATCCTCTCGAGGATTTTAAAAATTCCTCTACATTTGGTCAGAAAGTGATCTTGAAGTTGACTACTAAACCAGTCATTTGCGCAACGCGCCCTGTAGCTTGTGCATAGGAAAATCCTATGCGTGACAACATCCTCTACGTGATGGCATCCTATGCATGAAAACCTCCTCTGTGTGAAAACATGTTATGTGTGACAACAACCTCTACGTGACAACATCCTATGTGCGAAAAGATCCTTTGTGTGACAACGTCCTTTGCGAGACAACATCCTCGATGCGACAACATCCGTTGCATGACAACATCCTCTGCGCGATAGAATTCTCTACACGACAGCATCCTCTACACGACATAGTCCTTTGTGCAACAACATCCTCTACGCAACAATGTCCTTTGAGCAATAATATCCTCTACACGACAACATCCTCTGTGCGAAGCATAGCAAATTTTGTAGCACACAGTGAATTTTGCAATGTGCAGTTGCAAATGGAAATGGAAATAACAAATGATAAATCTTCCCTTTGAAACCCACCCTTTGATATGTTATATGATGCTAGGCATAAAAACAATATTAGTGCTAAAACACATGACTTTGCAAACTACTGACAAACCTCTGGCCTTAGCTATGAAAATCATGGTTCTAACAGATGTAATATATTTTCCATGGGAATCACATTCAAAGAAAAAAATGTTAGTGAAATTGGACACTACTAAGACTAGAGTAGTAGAGGTGGCTTCTTTTAAAGTAGAAAGCCATTCTCAACTGCATCATTCTAGGACCAGACTAAGGCATTATTTTCAACAATCTTAGTTAATAGATATAATATACCTAGGGTGAATAATATAGGGTACCTGGGAGGTACCCAAGGGGATAATGAATGTAATGTGGCCATAATCATGGAATAGTCCCACCATTTAGTTAGAGGGGTTGATATAATAATAGATGGTAGTAAACTACCCGTTGTTTTTATATTATATTCTATAACTACATAGTGGTCCTTTTCCATGATTATTTCCACATTACCTTACTATCCCCTTGGGTACCTCCCAAGGTACATTACAATAGGGTTTCACTTTACCCATAAACATTCACAAAACTTTCTATAGTAGCCAATGAGTCCTAAGAAACTATCTAAGGTTTTCAAAGTATTAAATCATAGACAATATTTCATAGAATCAATTTTCTTGGGATCCACTTGTGCCCCTAAGCTATGAACTATGTTACCATAGTATTCCACTTTAGAAGAGACAAAAGTTCAAGTGGAACAATTGAGGAAAAATTATTTATCCATGCGTATTTAGACATATTTATCAACATTCTCCACATTTTCTTTCCAAATCTTTCAATAAATCAAAATACCATCAAAGAAGACAATCACATGCAAAGAAAGTGTCAATAAATACTTTTCATGAGGATATAAAAAGTGGATGGAGCATTGAAAATACCAAAATCCGTCACTAGAAACTCATATTGTCCTCCATGTGTGTAGAAGGTAGTCTTAGGGATTCCTACCTTCTTCATCCATATTTGGTGATACCTTGAACAATGATCTTGTTTAGTCAAGAATTGGGAACTATGAAGCTCATCTAAGAAGTCATGAATGATGGGGATGAGAAATATGTCTTTGAATTTCAACTTATTAATAGCACACAAGTTGAGGCATGTGCAACAGTTGAATTATTTTATCAATACCATGACTTCCAAATATGAGTAAGCAAATTTACTATGACATATCATTATGACCTCCAATAGTTATTGAATGATCTTTTTAATTTCAATATTGTTTGCAAGAGTGTTTCAATAAGGGTGCGCATTGAGTGGTTGACCACTTGGATTCAATGGATACAAGGATCATACTCACCACATGAAGGAGTTAATTAATAGGGTCTTTCAAATACCTATTGATTCATAGTCGAAACCAACTATAAGTTAGGGTGAATTTCCTTTGGTGGGATATTCATAAACTAGATAGAATTGAATTGGAAAATAATGTATAAGTTCCCTTCAATATCTTTTCCATATGATGAAAGATGATAATTTCTAGGGAGCCATGGTGGATACCTTTGAGGTTGTGTTTACAACTCTCTTTTTTGAAGCTCATTTATAACTGCTTGAAATCTATTTTAATGAGACTAAATTTTCTTATCCATTCTTCTCTAAGAACTACGTTAGCCTTCCATTTTAATAGTGAACATGATTGATTTGAAAAAACATTCCTCCATTAGTGTTTCATGTTCTCACACTAACTATCACATTTCATCATACCTATGTTAGCTATCATGATTTGAAATAGGACCGCATGGACAAAACAATAATTTTCTTCGGTAGATCAATTATTAATAAAATTGTGGCTATTTTCATTGTTGGTTAAGACAATGACCTTGTTGTGCTTGATATAGGCAACCAAATTTATGGTTTTGGGAGATGAAGTTATTGATAATTCATGGAGGAAAATTTGGGATTCTGGACAAGGAAGGAAGGGCTCAAAAGTCATGAGTGTATTTATAGAAGGAGGTGGACATAAGTGGGGAAAAAAGTGGGTCTTTTGATTCATGCATTTACCACCACCTATGCTTCGTCAGCTCATTAAGAGGCATGTATCCAAGTATATAGGAAAGAAATCATTCCTTCTACACTAATATCATTGTTAGACCACTAATAAAAAGATTATTTGAAGAAAGGGTTAGTCATTATCTCTATGTGGATTACCAATTTCTTGAAGGCCATGGTAAAATATTTGATTCTTTCTATTTGGTACAACTTCATTTGCAACCCCAAAAGATGAGTATATCTTTCAAATTAATCATAGATGGCCTTCACAAAATGAATCCAAACAACATACCCCACATAAGACTTATTATTCTATCACTATAATTTCCAATTCTCCCTATCCAAGCATAACACACCCACTCAAAGTTTCATTATGCTCTTCAGTGATACATTTGAGAGAGATCATTCGCTCTAGGTAACCCATCATATTGGTTCAAAGCCATCAAATTTGTTCAAATATACTTTAAGAAATATTAGTGAGATATTGTGTTGATTTTCCTAAAAGAGTAGCATACTTTGAAAACCTCCTCTTGTAGATGATTTGTCAGTAGCCAAGTCGCGTGGATCCTACCAATTGATCACTTTAAGTAGGATGGTGGCTAGAAGTTAGGAAAGTTGTTTTTTTATGTGGATGATTAGAGAAACCTAGATTTTTAGGTAGTCAATATTAGAAACATATTTGTTCACATTATAATTGATATTGTAAGAGACTTGGGTTTTTATATAGTGAGTTATTTTTATAATTGGATGATCACGTTCTCCATGGTTTTGTTTCACATCGAAAACATGGGGTACTTGTGTACACTTAAGGTGTTACTATATAAATATACTAATGCAATCAATATCTCACAAGGACTTTATTGAGATAGGGTTCCCAGGATGGTATGGGGGTGCTTGAAAAAAGGGTTACCAAAGAGGTGTACCAATGCAATCAACACTACAAAATCAGTCTTTTGAGATAGGTCTCCCACAATGGTCTAGGATTTCTCTAGTCTTTTTCTTAACTCCTCCTAGGGTATTAGTTTTGTTTGAGTATTATCGTGTTGAATTTTTTTCAAATTATTGATATTACAAAATATTTTTTATATGCTATCTATGTTGTAGAGGATAGCATTTGCAGGGATGCAAGAGTAATGGAGTATCCATTGTTATATCTCTCTAAGAGGGTTTCCAACAATAGTACTTGGGCTAATATTTCACCCTTCTAATGAAAAAGGATCGACCATATTGGTAGCCATCTTACCCAATTCCCTGGTATGCATAAGTGATCTCCCTAAGTTTTGTACTTGATGTATTATGGAAACAAAATAACGAAGAGGTTTATGTAAGGATGGTTTCAGGTCCACCAAGAGGATTTTGATAAACCCAAAGGTATGTGAAAGTTTGAATCCATATGGGGAAGTTTGAGTCCATAGATAGATTATGTCTAATGTGGTACTACTCTCTAGGTACCAATAGAGGTGTACAAAGGTCCCCAACCAAGCGACTACACTTGTGTCCCCATATGTATGTTTCCCAGCTACAGTTTCACCTATTGAATGATAAATCTTTTCCTATTAAGATGTTGGAACATGTCTCTAGTTTAAGCAACGTTCTAAAATTTGGGCACATGCTAGCATAGGAAAAACATAAATAGTGAAATATGAGCGATATCCTGAAAAAATATAAAAGATAAAAGATAAAATAAGAGTGGCTATGATATAGAAGTTGCATAATAGAAACCCTTGTATTGATAATTCAAGAAAGAGAGAGATGTTCATGAAGCTTCGAATTGAGCAAAGTGCAAATACAATAAAGATACTTGGCAAAACATGGCATAGCCTTAGACTAGCACTATAATAGTTTGTCACTAGAAAAAACCTAACGATGTGTGCTCCCATCATCTATGTGCATCAACCACATAATGAGTGATGTTTATAAATGACCATTTTACATGGAATAACTACCACTAAATAAGCAGAGTTCAAATACAATAAAGATACTTGGCAAAACATGACATGGCCTTAGACTAGCACTATAATAGTTTGTCACTAGAAGAAACCTAACGATTTGTGCTCCCATCATCTATTTGCATCAACCACCTAATGAGTGTTTTTTATAAATGACCATTTTACATGGAATAACTACCACTAAATAAGCAGAGTTCAAATAAAATAAAGATACTTGGAAAAACATGACATGGCCTTAGACTATCACTATAATAGTTTGTCACTAGAAAAACCCTAATGATTTGTGCTCCCATCATCTATGTACATCAACCACCTAATGAGTGTTGTTTATAAATGACCAATTTACATGGAATAACTACCACTAAATAAGTAGTGGACTTTATCCAAAAAAATGTCCTCTAAAGTTAGAGCAACGCCTAATATCTTTTATTCAAAAATGGGTTATACATATTGGAAAACTTTAATGCAAGGTGAGTGTTATAATTACACATGAATCCATGCAAAGATAACAAACATTGTTGCATGGAAATCATAATTAGAACATTACATTTCTGGCCAAAATTAGATTTGATGATGGTCATAAGTAGTGACCGTATTGATATTGTACATCTAGTCAAGCGACCATGTTGATATTGGCTTGAGATGTTTTCATGGATGTGTAGAAGCATAATTATTCCACATCTAAAAATAAGAAATTTAGCTAGTTCTATGATAATTTTCACCCTGTACTTGTCTATGTTGTAATTTTATTATGTTCGAAACTCATAATTGATTTTCTCCATCAGTCACTACATTAAAGGTGTTACTAGGGGAGTAGGCTAACTGATAGGAAACATATCTATTTTTCAGACAAATTTTTGGGTCTGAATTTGGCCAAATTTTCATGGGTACTCTAAGTTTAGTATGGATCAAAGTTCTGTTGACGGGAAAATTTGGCATGCCATCAACTGGAAGAATAGATCCAGTCCGGGGTTGCCTAAATAACCCAATTCATTTGGTGTAACCTATTATGACGGGTTTAATGGCTCTGTTATCCAACTAGGGTCCTAAAGATAAAAAGATAAAATAAAATAACTCAAGAGAAGATTCTAACAATCGACACAATAATTACAAATATTTATCTAATAATGTGAATATACAAATGATTATGAACAATTTATATACAGTTTACAAGGTTTGCATGAAATCTTGCAAAAATGATTGTTTGATAAAGTTTCTTAATCAAATATGAACAACACTTTTTTTTGGCTTTTTTTTTAAAGATATTAAACGAATAAATATTAAATGAATACGATTGAAACAGTGAAAAAAAATAGTCAAAGCTAATTAATGTAATCATCATTTCATTCATAAACAACTTAACTAAATAATACACAAAATAACCTGTAGTTGATCAACGAAACTGGTATTATCTTTCTATGTTGTATGAGCTCCTGCCTCTACTATTGTTAAGGGAAACCTATAACAGAACAATACTAGCACTTCCAGAATACAATCAAAGACATATTTGATATTGGAGTAAATTAATAACAACAGGAAGACAACTAATTAAAAATCATGTGATCTTAAGATAATCAATATTTAAGAACGAACGAAAACTCAATTCTGAGTATTAATATTATCCATCATTTAACATTAGAAATAAATTCCACAATAATCAAATGATTGATTGATCACACATAAAAAATGGAATAAGAAATTATGGACATCACATAACATTTAACAATATGAAAACACCATATGATGACAAGCTAAAGCTAAAATCAACCATACTAACATTCTCATAATACAACAGTAATGAAAGAATGAAATGGAATAAGCATCACATAGGTCTAAAGCCAAAGATGAATTGTTTTTCCATATTCTTTCTAAAAATCACATGCCCATATTGTAGTCCTAGAAGAATTTTTAAGATAATAGACTCTTAAAGATTGAAAAAATTAATACATAAATGATAACAATTAACCATGTATTGATAAAATATACTAAAGCTAATTTAAATCAATGCATAATCAATTATTCAAAGAATATGAATATATTATAATGAAAATAAAACCATTTTACTCAGAGGAAAAAAACTGTTAAGCAACCTGGAATTCCATATTCTTCTCTAAAAATACTCATCCATTCTCCCAAAGATTCCAACCATCCATTACTCCATTTGAAAATAAGAAAATTTTACAAAATAAATAATGTACAAAAGAGAAAAGATTAAAATCCTCCTCTCCAATTCTTGGATCCTTTGGCTCTGATCTTTCTCATATATTTATACAATGAATGAATAGTCTCGGCATCACTATTAATTTTCGCCACTTGAAATTTGCCTCGTAAAGAGACATCAATATCTCTCAAATCGTGCATTGTTTTGGGAAAAATTCTATGCAGAAGGTAAATGGGTCCATTTGGGTTTTGGGATTTCAACCGTTTCTTCAAATTCCTCACGGTTTGGCTCCAATCAGTCCTGCAAAATCTTCTGTCTAATCTTGACGCATTTCCAAATTTTATTTGTTGTTGCTCATAAAATTATTTGTAGCAATCTAATATTATTTTTGGATCAATCATCTTGAACGTATTTGGATAATAAAATCAAGCCATGATCATATCTGTATCAAATATTTGATAATAGAAACCCGTGAGACAAAAAGAAACCTAAATTAATAACCTAAAAATTGTGAATAAAACAAAATGTAGAACAATAAAATAAAAAATGAATTTAAACAAACTATAAGTTCTAAACAAACATTGTTTATAATTTCCTTTCAAATATGATCTTAAAATTATAGAAGCTTCAAGTTAATGGAGAAGAGAAAAACATTAATTTTGGTTTTTTACAAAATCAAACAAATAATAAATAATTCCTTTTTCTTCTTATTATTTTTATTTTCAAATGAGATGCAAAATGAAAAAAAAAATAAAAAATAAATTAATATCACCAAATGATTTTATGAAAATGAGAAACCAACCAAGATATTATTTGATGAAGTATTGAACCCATTATTCAAAAAAGTCAAACTTGCTAATGAGCTAAAGAAAGAACACATAATCATAATTTAAACGAAAGTAAACAATTGATAAAAATCATCATTTTTTTTTAAATTGAGATTTCTATGTTCGTTTCTAAATTTTTATATATAATATTGTAATGAATGTCTCATACTATAATGAATGTCTTAAGTTTGTCTCAAAGCAAGCCAAGGTATGGAACTATTTGAAAAGGGTGATTCTGTAGCTCGTCATAATTATCAAGGTTCTAATGCAGGCCCTTTAAATTTTGTAAACATTTAGGGGGAGTTGTTGGGGACCAACAAATGGCAACATACTGGGTGAAGCAATTATCTCTAATCTGGTAATATTTCATTTGAAGAAGAAAAGAATAAGACTGATAAAATGATTTAATATCTCTGAAATAAATTCACTTTGAGACCATATAGTATTAGGATAAGCTCAATGTTATAACCAAACAATAGAATTTTATTTGCAGGAGATTATGAACTGAAAAAATGTCTTAATCAAAGAGTCACGATGTTTATAAAAGAACTTCAATACTGTTGACAGAACCACTACTGCCAACGGGCGTCCATAGCTTCGACAGGGATGTCATTTAACCCACTCAAATGCTTTAATCCCATCCAATAGTTGTATCCACATGATGTATACTTCCATAAAAGTTAATTTAAAAACATATACCTACGACCTCTCGACCTGACATTGCTTCGCTACCAGCAGGCCTATTCAGTACCCCTACGAAGTTTTCTTGGTATCAAGTGTGCATTTACCCGCTGTCAGCGAGCCTGTTCAGTACCTCGAAGGGTTTACACACACTTCCCACACATCAATGCTTTCAACCCTCTTCTGCCACTTTTAAATAGTAATACATTTATAGATTTATGGATGACAAAGAGAGCAGGGTGATATTGGAGGTTAATTGCAATACATGTGAATAGTTGATCAAGTTATTTACTTGCTTTCCAAACTGGAGGTTTTATCATGGTTCATAGATTTTAAATTTCCTTTAAGAAATCATCTAAAGAATGCGGAAGAACTTAAAAGTGATTCCTTAAGAATATGGGTGGTATAAAAAGTTTAAAGATCATCGTAATTCTCAAAGATTTAAACGATATCTCTGGTGTAATACTCTGGCAAAGACAATTTGAGGACAAAATGAAAGTGACAATTGACTTAAAAATCAATTGTGTGAGCTATATCTTAATATCAGGACCTCTTTGAAATATTTCAATTTGCTTGAAAAACACAAGTCTTAAAATAAATGTTTCCTTCGACAATAGATTTTTGATAAGAAATATGTTGATTCAAAAAGAAAGGGGTAAAATCATGAATATGGGTTACACTTTTGCTTGTTTTATGAGAAAAAAAATTGTATTTTCACAATTTGTTCAACTTCCGACATACAAAAGTATTTTTTTTATTTAGAATTTCACTTTACAGTCAAAAGAAAACTTGTGAATAATTTTGTTATCTTTCCAATGACTATTTTTCAATTTTTTTTTATCACGATTTGATATGTCAATTTGACAATTGTTTAACAGTATGTCCCTTAAATATGAAAGGAATGATAATGAGTAACTTTTTTCTACAACAATATATCTATAATTAAACTTATGTTTTCAAGAAATGAAATATACTACAACAATCTATAGAGACTCTATTTTATTATGACTATAATTTTGAATCTAACGGATGAATATTATAATTTCTAGAATTTTTTGAAGTTGACCAAGTTGAAAACGTTGCAAATTTTAAACACGTGTTTTTCTACACCTTGTATCTATCTTAATTTTTACTTAAAACTAAAATCTAAATAACCCTTTTGAAAAGAACAGTTTAAGGATTATGAATATATTTTTTTCTAAATTTTTCACTGTATATTTTTAGAGATACTGATATGTCATTTCACCGAATCATAATGTCTGCTGAAAATTTTATGCAATGATTTTTTTAAAATATTAAATAAAATTAGATAAAAATAAAGAAAATGAAAACATATTAGAGGAATTGAAAGTAGATTCAATTTTGGAAATGTTGGTGTCATTTTCAAAACCAAATTCTGAGTATTTGCAGGAGTCTGCAACCTCCAAAGTTCATGTAAGCTTGGGGAAATTCTCTGGTTTCTGAATATAGTCCCAATTTTTAGTTTTCAGCCAAAATAATATTTCGGTCGAAAAGTATTTTTGTTCGGCCGAAAGGTTTATTTTTAACGGATTCCATTAAAAATAAACCTTTCAATTGAAAAGTCTTTCGGCCGAAATATTCTTACCGCAGGAAAAACAATCATCCGAAAAATCTTGTACATGACTATCAAGGGCACTGTCAGGGCACCGTTCGATTTGACGTGCAAACTTTCAGCCGAACAATGTTTCGACCGAAAAATCCTTTCTTTCAGCCGAAACAAAAAACAGTTCAGCCGAAAAAATGCCGCAAGGAATTTTGGAGACCCGATTCTCACAAAAGTGTTACCTAGCTTCATGATTTTACCCTGTTCTTACTGAGAATCAAATTGGTTTTTCCTCTGAATCATTATATATTTAGTAATCGACCATCATGGAAGAAGATTTGATGTTGGATCAAGATGAATGTCCATAATATTCTAACCATTGCCCTAATCAATATATAAATTTAGTTATTGAAGAACACTTGGGTGACGAAAATGATCTTAAGCATTATAACATTCCAATGAAGCTGATTAGAGATGTGGATCTGCAATTGGAAGAAGAAACCTTAAACCCTCATCTACAAATCATACCTTATCCACAAGAAAGATAAGTTGTTTTTCGTGAAAGTTTTGAATTATCTATCATACAGGAGACTAATTTAGATCATCATATTATGTTGAAGAATTTATCACCAAAACAAAGTGAAAGTTTTAAGGAAACTAAAGAGGAATGTCTTGAGAATACCATTGTTAAATATCATAGCTCAAGATATTCTTTTCATGTGATCATTTATGATTCCTTTTACTCTTTATATCCCAATCTCTTTTTAGATTCTGGTGGACTTCATACTTTAACCACAATATCTTACTCTTTGCCATCACAATCTAATCTTTTCAATATGCCAAAATTCTGTGAAATTAATTCCAAACATAACATTTATGAAGTTGCATTTGATGCTCTATCACTTTCATCATTTGCATGGAAAAATGACATGTTTCAAGATGATTTTACATGATTTATTGTTGAAAAAAACAATGCACTTATTCTTATGGAAATCAAATATTCTACATTGCATATTCATTCTTTGATTAGTTCAAATTTTAATGTTTATGCTTCACATTTTGAAATGATCAATATCATCAAAGGAAGTGTTCAAACCAATAATCTAATTGATTTCATGAATCCTCTTATGACGTGTTCCCCATTGATATATCCATTTCATCAAATTCATAGTTTGCATACTAATTTTTATGATAGGATCTTAGAATGGCTTGAAGATTCGTATCTAAAAAATTTTCATAATAAAGATAAAGTTGTTCCTGCATTGTTTCTAACTAAATATCTATGAAGTAAGCATTACATTGTTTTTTTAGATCCTCCATGTGAAGAAATTGATGAACACTTGGAGAATTGTCAGGAGGATGGGGAATTTCAGCTTTGGCAGATGGTTATGTCAGGTCCCCATAATATTGACAAGTTTTCCAAACTTACTTACACTCTTACATTCCATTATGACTCATATCACGACCAGATTGAAGAATGGTTGGAGGATTCATACGTCAAGAAGTTTCAAAAGAATGGTAAGGTTGTTCTTGTTTTGTTAAATTTTAAAAAGATTCTACCTCCCTTGCTTGTTCAAAATTTTTGGATGGATTCCTTTCATCCTCCGAACAAAATTCTTCTCGCAATTGAGTGGTAGGATTTTCAATTGATTCATCATTTTCTATTGAATGTGACTGGATGAAAGGGATGCAAGCATAATAGAGGATATTTAGTACAAATGACATGTCATCAAGATTAAATTTACAAAATACATGATGGATTCTTGTTGAAAAGTCTTCTGAAGATGAATTTCCATTGATTAATAAAATTTGAAATTATTCACATAATTGATTGTAATCATAGTTTTTAAAAGAATCTAAAAATTCATCTACAAAATGAAACCAATCAATAATGTGATATTCTAGAAAAGACTCAAACCAATGTTTAATCCGACCCCGAAAATTAAAAGCAAACAATCTGCATAAAACCTTTAAATCAGAAATATCATGCTTGATGCATTTACACAAAAACTTGTTAATATGGTCTTTTGCAGAGACATCCCTCCCACCATCAAAGGTGAGTTTGGAAAAGTGAGAGACTGTCTCGTTGGGAATATCAGGTAATGAGAAGTGGAAAGCATGTTCCAATACAATGATTTGGGGAGCCATGGGGAATCAAATACATTCAAAACAAAGACTCCTATAAGGCCAACTTGTCCTTCTGGACTGCCTTCTAGTGCATTTCAAGATGACACAAAATAAGGATTTATAAATCTGGAATTATAAAAGGCTAAGTGGTGAAACATTTATTCATTAAATTTACTTGGCCCTCCTTCTATCCCCATTTGTTGACAGGCAAATTTGACATGTCGTCAATTGGAAGAATAGATCTGGTCTGGGGTTGTCTAAATAACCCAAGCCATTTGGTGTAACCTATTCTGATGGGTTTAATGTCTTCATTATCCAATTAGGGTCCTAAATATAGAGAGATAAAATAAAATAACTAAAGAAAAAATTCTAACAATCGACACAATAATTACAAATATGTATCTAAGAATGTGAATATATAAATGATTATGAACAATTTATATACAGTTTAGAAGGTTTTCATGAAATCTTGCGAAAATGATTGTTTGATAAAGTTTCTGAATCAAATATGAACAACACTTCGTTTTGTCTTTTTTTTTTAAGATATTAAACAAATAAATATTAAATGAATATGATTGAAACAACGACGAAAAAACAGTCAAAGATAATTAATGTAATCATCATTTCACTCATAAACAACTTAACTAAATAATACACATGATAACCTGTACCTGATCAACAAAACTAGTATTATCTTTCTGTGTTGTATGAGCTCCTGCATGTACTATTGTTAAGGGAAACCTATAACAGAACAATACTAGTACTTCCAGAATACATTCAAAAAAGTATTTGATATTGGAGTAAATTAATAACACTAGGAAGACAACTAATTAAAAATCATGTGATCTTAAGATAATCAATATTTAAGAATGAAAGAAAACTCAATTCTGAGTATTCATATTATCCATCATTTAAAATTAGAAATAAATTCCACAATAATCAAATGATTGATTGAGCACACATAAAAATTGGAATAAGAAATTATGGACAACACCTAACATTTAACAGTATGAAAACACCATATGATGACAAGCCAAAGCTAAAATCCACCATAATAACATTCTCATAATACAAAATTAATGAAAGAATGAAATGGAATAAGCATCACACAGGTCTAAAGCCAAAGATGAAGTTCTTTCCCATATTCTTTCTCAAAATCAAATTCCCATATTGTAGTCCTGGAAGAATTTTTATGATAATAGACTCTTAAAGATTGAAAAAATTAAAACATAAATGATAACAATTAACCACGTATTGATAAAATAGACTAAAGCTAATTTAAATCAATGCATAGTAAATTATTCAAAGAATATTAAGATGTTATAATGAAAATAAAACCATTTTACTCACAGTAACCTGGAATTCCATATTCTTCTTTGAAAATACTTGTCCATTCTCCCAAAGGTTCCAACCATCCATTACTCTATTTGAAAAGAAGAAAAGTTTCCAAAATAAATAATATACAAAAGAGAAAAGATTAAAATCCTCCTCTCCAATTCTTGGATCCTTTGGTTATGATATTTCTCATATATTTATACAATGAATGAACAGTCTGAGCGTCACTGTTAATTTTTTGGGCGTCATTATTAATTTTCGCCACTTGACATTTTCCTTGTAAAGAGACATGAATATCTCTCAAATCGTGCATTTTTTTGGGAAAATTTATAAGAGGAAGGTAAATGGGTCCACTTGGCTTCTGGGTTTTCAACTGTTTCTTCAAATTTCTCATGGTTTGGATGCAATCAGTCCTACGAAATCGTCTATCTGATCTTGATGCCTTTCCAAATTTTATCTGTTGTTGCTCATAAAATTATTTATAGCAATCCAATAATATTTTTGGATCAATCATCTTGAATGTATTTGGATAATAAATCAAGCCATGATTTTTGAAATAATGTAACTGCAAAGAGTATTCTTATTATTATTGATATTTTATTTATAGGATCAATCCCCATTGTAGATTGATCATGTCGGATATTGTAATAGGACCAAATCCCCTTTTGCGGATTGGTCAACATACAATTATAATAGGCAGAATAAGAAGTCGGCCCCAACAGTTAATAAGAAGACCCACAAATACAATAAAAGTGGGTTTACCCACCTAGATGAAGAAGTCGGCCCTGCCAGTGAAGAGACACTTCACACATGACAGAACTTGTATAAATAAAGGAGGCTAGTGCCTCATTTGGACATAACACACTTGCTCAGTTTGAGAGACAAGTTCTGATCTGTTACCGACAAGGAGAGAGAGAGTGGCACATATCTTAGGAGAGGAATTTCTGTTTTAGCATAAGATCTCTTGGCATTATATTGGCTATTTATATTAAGGAAGTTTTGTTGGGTTTNGTTTGAGAGACAAGTTCTGATCTGTTACCGACAAGGAGAGAGAGAGTGGCACATATCTTGGGAGAGGAATTTATGTTTTAGCATAAGATCTCTTGGCATTATATTGGCTATTTATATTAAGTAAGTTTTGCTGGGTTTTCTTCCCCTAGAGGGTTTCCTAGGATAAATGTTGTGTCTCTTGTGGATGTGTATTTCTCAGTGATCTTGTTCTTATGTTGCTATTATCTATTGAATTGCAAAGAACTATAATAATAGCTAAACATTAACAATGATCAGATCTGTATCAAATATTTGATAATAGAAACCTCTTAAACAAAAAGAAACCTAAATTAATAACCTAAAAATTGTGAATAAAAAAAAATCTAGAACAATAAAATAAAAAAATGAATTTAAACTAACTATAAGTCCTAAACAAACATTGTTTTTAATTTCCTTTCAAATACGATCTTGAAATTCTAGAAGCTTCAAGTTAATGGAGAAGAAAAAAATATTAATTTTGGTTGTTTACAAAATAAAAAAAATCATAGATAATTCTTTATTATTACTATTATTTTTATTTTGAAATGATATGCAAAATGAAAAAAAGAATTTAATTAATTAATATCACCAAATGATTTTATGAAAATGAGAAACCAACCAAGATATTATTTGATGAAGTATTGAACCCATTATTCAAAAAAGTCAAACTTGCTAATGAGCGAAAGAAAGAACACATAATCATAATTTAAACGAAAGTAAACAGTTGATAAAAATCAATGTTTTTGTTTAAATTGAGATTTCTATGTTCGTTTCTAAATTTTGATATATACTCTTCTAATGAATGTCTCATAATATAGTGAATGTATTAAGTTTGTCTCAAAGCAAGCCAATGTATGGAACTATTTGAAAATGTTGATAGCTCATCATAATTATCAAGATTCGAAAGGGGGCCCTTTAAATTTTGTAAACATTTAGGGGGAGTTGTTGGGGCCCAACAAGTTCCATGCATTTCATAACCTTATATAAGAGATTTTCCCCATTTTAAATCAACCCAAATACTCAGAAAATTGATCAAAATTCTATATTGACGAAAATTTAAAAACCATCCACCAAAAAACTTGTTGAAAATATGAGGAAATATTTCTCCGGAATTAACCCACTCCGTTACTCCATTACTACTAGGTCATTGGTATACTTCAGGAATGATGTCCAAGTAACGTTGGGCAGAGTGAGACGACCTAAAATTATTTGTATTGGTATTGTAGATGTGGTCAACTAGTGAGGGAATATTATATTTGAAGGTCGATGAGGAGAGGCGGTCATGTTTCATAAAGAGCTTTTTCTTCATTGAGAAGCTCTAGTAATCCTTGATCTCATTGTCCGCACGTCCCTGTAAATCTGCCACAATTTGTGACCACATACGTAGCATTGTCATGCTCAATTCATTGAGGAGTTCTATTAATCCTTGATCTCATTGTTTGCGTGTCCTTGAGTCACTATGAATAGAAAGAAACAAGATTGAAGTGAAGGTGCAAGAATGGAAAATAACGTAAGCCTATTCTGGAAAACTAATTGCAAGTGGATGATCAGTTGTTCTTCTTGGGGTGAGAATGCACTTCTTTTAAGGTACGGGCATAAGTAGTTAATCCCATCCATTTAATCAACATTTCTATCCATTTTAGTCTATATATATACGTGTGTAAGAATGTATGTGTACTGGACAGTTTGAGTGGTCTAAGAATATGTGTTTCTCGGTAAGAAATTGCAAATTCAAATCCAGAGAAATAAGATATGAAATCCCTACATAAATTCATATTATTTTTCTTACTCTTAAAATTACATCTATATTTTTCATAAAATATAAAAAGGCTTCCAAACACTACACCACACCACTCATGTCATGTTCTAAGAATTAAATATATATTTTTCATAAAATATGAAAATGCTTCCAAACACTACACCACTAAAAAATATAAAAAGGCTTCCAAACACTACACCACACCACTCATGTCATGTTCTAAGAATTACATCTACATTTTTCATAAAATATGAAAAGGCTTCCAAACACTACACCACTTAGGTCATGTGGCACCATATCTACCATCAGCTCACGATGTCTTACCCCAACATCAACATTGGTTGGTTGTCCCTTTTGCATGGGGTATAGGGGCCAATCAATGTATTCACCCTTGATTGAAGGAATACATGTTGGGAAAGGATATCATCCCGATATAAGTATTTTTTTTTATTTGTTGTTTGGATCATGATTATAGAGAGGGCCAAAATCACTCAACCTAACTAATTTAATAGAGTAAAGTTTGGGTTTTCCCTTGCCTTTATTGAGCGTGAGCAAGAAAGTGTAATAGAGAGCAATCAAGTGGGATAATCGTAGCACTACCTTCCCCTCTTTTCAAGGATTGATTGAATAAACAACTCACTTTTCAGTCATCGTAAATTATTTTATCAATAAAAGTATCTTGCACTTATGGAAACATTGACATTACGGTATTTAGCGACTCTACACTATATCCTTATTTACTTATTCCAACGGGTATGTGAAAGGATGGTCATGAACTTCCAAACTAAGTTTACTCACTAGATACTTTGTTATGAGGTTTACCCATGAACCAGAATCGAAAAGAGAATACACATGTATCTTCTCGACTTAGATTTTGATATGGAAGTGTCTAGTCATGTGCTCTTCCTTGTGATGAAGGAGATTAAGGTTTACCACTTTCTACATTATAGTGTAGACAATATTTTCATCTACATCCAAGCTAATTCCTCTTTATATCCTTGAATCTAGGGTTACGATGTTCTTCTTTTTGACCTCGTAACTATTTGGATATAGATCCAAATTTAGATTTCAACACTTAGCTTCAATATCACCATCGATGTTACAATGGTTGCAACAGTTTCTTGGATCCTTCCACTGATGTGCAAGGGTGAGTGTTTCATTTGCCTTTGTTGTAACATCCCGCTCTGGCCCACTGAGAACAGTTATTATTTGTGGACACTTGCTCGCAAGTGATCTGGACCCTTTTTGATGTTAGACCTATGATATTCGATTATGATGTGATTGACAGATGACATGATGTGTCCCTATTTGATGTAGACAGGTGCTATTGACTTAGTTT
>JASDQU010011492.1:182384-192709 GCA_032191745.1 Picea mariana | reverse complement strand
GTTTGAAGCAATTTTGGGAAGCATTTGTTATTCTATGTTGTTTATCTTGTTCTTATACATTAAGTACCTACTCATAGCCATGCTCTCAATGGGATAAAGACTTTGTTCTGTGAGGAGGACATGATAGGGTGTATTTCCTGTAATTTTTAGATTATAATATAAAATGCTTTTGGATATGACCTATATTTCTCTAGGATTCTCTAGAGATATCGCATCTCCAAAGTTGACATACATATAAGACGACAAGTGTGATGATAGTGTGAAATATGATGAGATTTTTCTTATCCCGTAGCCAAAATTATGGTAATTTACAATTGTTTTGAGACCCATAATAATATTTCCACCCTCTATTTATCCCTTTTTCAATGCTATAGTTCCAATTGATCTTGTATTGAATATCGATTCCAAGATATTGTATGAATCCACTTTCTCCATGCTATAGTTGTCATATACATAAGTATTATAAGTGATACTCTTAGATTTAATTATCATAACCTTTGTTCTATCATTGTTAAGAATAATACTTGTAGTAGTGTAGAAATATTATGGGATTCTTATTTGCTTGTCGATATCATAGGCACTCATTTCCATAAGAAAAATATCATCTTCATAAACAATAAGGACTATGACTATACTGGTGAAAGTTGGGCCAACACAACTTGCTTATTCCAAACAATATAATTAGAAGAGTCAAACCACCACACCTTTATAAAATATGTTAGAAAAACTAGATCCTAGAGCAGTAAAATAAACCAAATGGAGAAATAAAACACAGAAGATACATAATAAAATAGAGACACGGATATACATGGTTCACCCAGTGTGGGCTACATCCACCAAATAAATTGTCATGTCCTTCCTTTTTATTATCCAACAAAATGAAGGGATACAACCTACAACACACCCGTTGTAAATTCTTCTTATCTCTCTCACAGTATCCTCTATCAGAATACAATATTCACAATGATACACAACCTCAATACAATTCCCTCATAAAACATGGTTTCCTTCTAGGAAAAAAAAAACCTAACATAATATGTAACGTCATATATGTGACTTAATGATCAACGGTCAAGATTGACTATGAAATTACAATATATATTTACAAGGAAAATTTTCCTGTAGGGGCTTTGCCCCCGAACCCCCATCGGGGAATGCTATCCCCCACACCCCGCAAGGGGCTCAATCCCCCCCACATGGAGGGGTGTAGAGTCTTCATGGGGTATAAAAATGACTGAAAACAAATACCTTCGAATGATGAAGATAATTTGGCTCCACAACCAACAATACCCCACTTGGAGACTCATCACAACAACTCCACTGTTGTTGTACCTACTGGACTATGATCCATATTGGACCTGGAAAATTTATGATATTAACCTTCATGCTTGAAGGCCAAGTGAAACTGAGCAGGAACTTAGTTTCTCTCTGTTTACTCCATTTGTTAACATGTCTGCAAGATTCTGGCTAGTTTGTATATTTTCCAACTTCAAATGTCCATCTTCTAAGATGAGTTGTATGAAATGGTACTTTAATTGTATATGATTAGTCTTCAAATGGAAGATTGAATTGTTTTCAAGATGAATGGAACTCTCATTGTCTTAGTAAAACCTGCTATTGTCCTACTTATTTCCCAATTCCTCCATAAATCTATGTAGCCAAATCATTTCCTTACTAGACTCTATAGCAGCAACATACTTTATTTCTATTGTTGAAAGTGAAACAACCTTTTGTAGTTTTGAAATCCAACTTACTATTGTTCAACCTACAGTAAAAACATACCTTGAGCACCTTTATCACCTTCCATATATGAATCAACATATCCCTGTAGAACATTGTCTCAACCTCCAAAACATAATGCATGAGTAGAAGTACCTCTCAAATACTTGAGAATCCATTTTACTACGTCCCAGTGTTCTTTACCCGGATTGTTCGTATACCTTCTCACAACTCCCATTGCATGTGCAATATCTGGTCTTTTGCAAACCATCTCATACATCAAGCTGCCAACTACTGATGAATAAGGGACCTTGGGCATGTATTCTATATCCTCCTATGTCTTGGGACACATTTCTTTGGTTAATTTGAATGGTTGGCCAAAGGTGTACCAACTGGTTTTCCATTCTACATTCTAAACCTCTCCAACAAATTCTCTATGTACTCACCCTGAGACAATGTCAATTTGTGATTTTTCCTATCTCTTGTTAATCTCATACCAAGGATTTTCTTTGCAACATCCAAATCCTTCATCGCAAATGAATTAGCTAATTTCTTCTTGAGCACATTTATATCCTGCATATTAGACCCTGCAACAAGCATGTCATCTACATACAATATCAAGATAATATAGCTTCCATTTTCTATCCTTTTAAAATAGACAAGGTGATCAGAATGGCATCTATTATAGCCTTGTTCTGTCATAAACTTGTCAAACTTCAAATACCACTTCCTTGGAGCTTTCTTTAGGCCATACAGTCTCTTCTTCAACTTTCATACTGAATTTTCCTTTCCTTTGACCTCATACCCCCATGGTTGTTGCATATAAATATCTTCCTCCAAATCCCCATGTAGTCATTTTAACAGTTAGTCATAATTGAAGTCATTTTAACAACAAGAGAAAATATTTCATCAAAATATATCCATTTATTTTGTGCAAACCCCTTTACAACAAGTCTAGCCTTGTACCATTTTTTCCCTCCATCTTATTCCTTCAACCTATAAACCCATTTATTTTGCAATGCTCATTTTCCCGCAGGAAACTGCACCAAGTCCCAAGTCTGGTTATTTACCAAGGAATCCATTTCCTCTTTCATGCCTTGCTCCCACTTCCTTTTAGCGTCTACTTGCATTTCCTCTTCATAACTTTCAGGTTCACTAGAATCAAACAACAATAAATAATACGATGAAGGAGAGTATCGTTCAGGGGGTCTACTTAACCTGGTAGATATTCTAACAACACTTGTAGGATTTTGAGGTAGATGATGCTCATGTTGTACATTTTGATTTTTTGGTACTCACTGAATATGACATCTCTACTTCTAATTATTTTTTGATTTTCATAATCGCATAAGCGATAAACAAAATCATTAAGACATATCCAATAAAAGTAGTCAAGAAGAATCTTTATGTTGTAAGTTTTATGCATCATTCTTCATAGACAAAGTCTCCCATTGAAGGTTGAAATACAAGTGACACTCTATATTTAATTGTAGGAACACTTGAATATTCCAAGACACCTCTGTGGAATATTAAGTTTATGTGACGGATTGGTTCACTTTACTACGTCAATTTCTTGTATATTTTCATTTAGATCTGAACATAGTAACCTATAGGGAACAGTTTTAATTGAAGATTGGGACCTCATTTTGTACACTTGGATAAATACATGAACATTTAATTAATGCAAGAATTTTATTCAACACCCAATAGCATTTAGGCAATCCTACAATCCAGTGAAATTCTATGATTCTCTGGTTTAGTTTACTTGATTTTGATTTTATTTTGGGATTTGAATTATTTGTCAAAATTCCTTTGTTAGGATAGGATCATATATGATTTAATCTTGCATATATTTTTCTTTCATATCACAAGCTTAAGCTGCTGGATTGATAATAAAATGTAACATAAATTATACATATAATTTTCTTGATATTTTTTATGATGTTGTTGGGGAGATGCTTAAGGAATTAGAGCATTGGTAGTTTAGTTCTTTCATTTTATGCATTTTGATTTTTTTTTCGACAACATTTAGGGCTTGGGGGAGGAGAAAAAGTAAGATGAGAGGTATTAACCTCTGCATTCATTTTAGTGAGTTTCTCCAAAACCTCGTCATGTTGGCACTATGAGTGTGCTTCCTTTTATTTAATTTTTCTTATTCATGGAAAAAAAAGATAACTCATGTGAACATATAACCTGGTGATAATAGGGTCTTAGTGGCATGAATACATTCAAGTACAAAATTAGATTTTTCTTTAAGTTTGTTTTATGTGGTGTGTTTATTTATGATTTGATTCATTCCTTTAAAGGTAGATAACTCTTTGTTTTAGTAAAACACCCCATACACTAATCCATTCATGAGTAGGACCTCTAGAAAAGCCAAAATAACTTAGGAATACTGAGAAATTTGTTGAGAAGGGGAGGATTTGTTACTAAAAGGATTTTATCAAATCCTTGTCTAAAGTTCAAAGTCATTACTACGGGTGAATCTGCACCTCACGAAGTAGTAAAAGAACAAATGATCCATGAGAAAACCCAAAAAGAGGAGGACTTAGAAGTTTCTTATAATCCTTATCAACAAGATGAAAATATCAATAAGTCATGGATAATATTTGATGAGGAGTGGATACTAGAGATATAAATTGAAGAGTTTCTCAGATGATTATCATCGGATCGCTTGTGTGCTCAGAGATGTGAAGATCAATTCGCTGAATAACGTCATGACATGAAAACTAAAGTAAATCAAGGAAACAAGGATTATATCCAAGTTTGGTTTCAATCTGTCATTAGTATACATAAGCAGTCCATATTTCAACAATTGTTGGAACCATCTCTACAAAAGTAGTTGGCCTCTCATATCCTTGTATTCGTCAAGGTACACTTTTCAGACGTGGATACGAGTTTAACAAAGATCTGGTTACTTGAATGGATGCATTGGAAGTACTCCTACACTTAAAAGAGATTCCATTTTTCAAGTAGAGTAGGATAGAGTAGAAAAACAAATAAATAAATAAGGAGAAAAATAATCTTAGGAGCGAAAACCAAGTTATTGGTGCAAGTAAGCATGAACTCTAAATGAAAACCCGATTTCAGGTGGGTATAATTCATCAATAAGTCAATAAGTCTAATTCCTGTAATTTCCTATAATTTCTTGTAGTTCATCAATTAGCATAATTTCATGTAATTTTCTATAATTTCCTCTAATCCTTCAACATTAGAGTAATTTCAAGAAGAATTACAGGAACTATGAAACATTTTGTATTCTCTTTCAAATGTAAAGTTTCAAAAAATTTCAATAAACTGATCACAAGTAGAAGTCATAAAAATTATCAATATATCATTAGATTAGTTCCAATTTATCATCAGCCGTGTACAACCTTCTCCAACAACCTATGGTAATTAATAAAGAATTTCCTCCAAAGATAGAATTTATGGTCTATGGAAAAATGTCAACTTTATGCAAGGCAGAGCAACAATAGTTCCGAGGCATGCAAATCTGTGATTCTATGTTCAAAGAACTGCAAATATATCAAAGTTAGAATTCTTCAGCATAGTTTTAGATCAACATATCTAGTCTACATCATCCTTTACCCTTCTTACTATTTCAATGTTCTTTTGGTTCCACAATACATATCATTTTTAAATTACATTTTCTCTTATGATTTCTACTTCAGCCTACATATGCATTAGTACCAATATAAGGTGCTACAAAGGTAAACTTAAGGTACAATCAAGTTATGATATTTTTAATTTGCGAAAAATTTAGGAATTGTTTAATGAGAAACCATATTACCTATTTTTCCATTTTCTTTCATACTGCCTAATTTCTTTACCGCATACTACACCATTTACCATACCAATGCAAAATTAGTTTCTTATATTTTCCATCATGATCCAACATAGTATAGTATGGTAATATTTCGATTGTATCATTAATCATGTTCAAATAAATTACATTACAAATGTGTTCATTGTGACAATGTCCAATGCAAAAATTTAAAAGAGGCCAAGAAAAAGTTTGCCATCATCACTACCTTTCATAAATAGTTTCATGGGAAATATGAATATAAAAGCAGAAAAACACACTATATGATGCATTTTGTTCAATATACCATTCAATACAAACCTATAGACATAAGCTACAACTAAAAGAGTTCTTAGGTGCCTTTAAAGAATGGCTACAAAATAACAGAACTTTGTTTTTTAAACATGAGATTTTGTATACATTAGTCATTGACCCTTCTATGCTTATGTTTGATCCTCGTGAATACCATACATAGTGCAGTCATTTCTCAAGCACCATAAGAGTATACATGGACATATCATACTCCTTACTTTATTTGTATGAGGACATGCATATATTTCGGTGTAGGGGAGATGTTGGGTCACTAATTTGTGACCTTTTCAATCATTTAATTCATTCTTTTCATCTCACCCTTTTCAATCATTTAATTCATTCTTTTCACCTCACCCTTCACTCAGTTATCGCCATTCCTACCATACATCTTCACGAAAAAACCATAATACACTTCCATATGCTCAAGTGGTTTATTATCATTCATTTTATTTATTTTTAATAAATTAAGAAGAATTATGCTTAGTTTGATAATGATGATGGACATACCATAAGAAAAGTATACATGGACATATCATACTCCTTACTTCATTTGTATGAGGACATGCATATATCTCGGTGTGGGGGAGATGTTGAGTCACTAATTTGTGACCTTTTCAATCATTTAATTCATTCTTTTCATCTCACCCTTTTCAATCATTTAATTCATTCTTTTCACCTCACCCTTCACTCAGTTATCGCCATTCCTACCATACATCTTCACGAAAAAACCATAATACACTTCCATATGCTCAAGTGGTTTATTATCATTCATTTTATTTATTTTTAATAAATTAAGAAGAATTATGCTTAGTTTGATAATGATGATGTGTACAGAAAATTCCAGTAACCAAGCATACAATTTATGTATCAACTTCCAAAGATGGCATATCTACGCAACATTGAGTGAAATTCTGGAACAATGGTTTTGTTCCTAGTCTCGTTGACATGGTTTTGTGTTATCTAGTTCATGCCTAGATATAGCGTGGCCACCTCCATCTTATGATTAATGTTTCCAGTCAAATTCAGAACGATCCATCCATGCAACGAGATTTACATGTAAATTTTTGGATCAATGAGGATGAATCAATATATTCCGCGACATGGGTTTCTTGTAGAATGTGAGATGACCCCAAAGAAGATTCCTTGGAAAATGCATGATAAGGGAGAGATAGGCATAGTTTCAAAGGGATTTTTCCTATATTTCATTTGCGACCATTTTTCAAACCACATGGAAAATTGAGCATCCAACTCAACAAATAAATTAAGTCATCCTAAGTTCCAGTTATTTTATGTTAAAGAAATCTCTTGTAAACATATTACATATTATCTTGGATAGTAATCAATCCAAATTTTCTGAAGAATTATTATACTTTTTGATTTATGACATACATGATTTAGAAATTGAGGGATCAACTATGATCCATTCCATCCTTCTTTTATATAAATATATGGTCATGTAACAGAGAAAGGGGACGTACTATCACATCATGGTTATATATTTTGATTATTGTATTGTTAAAATTTTAATTCCATTAATACAAAGTGTGACCAATCTAATGTTCTAAAACATGTTTGTGTGGGTATGATCAGTTCTTAATGCTACAATTCTCTTTCAGTGTGAAGCCAATTGGGAGGCCCCCTCAACATAGCCAACACTGCAATTATGTTCCTTAGCGTAGTCTAATATAAGTATCATTATTTTTCACCGTGTTTTCTTTGAATTTCATAAATAATATATGATCAGTTCAGGGATGATTTTAAGGATGGAAATTTATTTTAAAATTTAGAAACCTTGGTGAATCTTACTAATCCTTCATATGCCAACTATAAATGTTTGGTGATATTTTTGTAAAAATATTCAAATTTCTAAGGATTTTATAGTTTTTATAAAATTTTGGCGATTTTAAAGGTAAAATAATTTTATCCTATAGAATTTGGGCGAATAATTTTTAAAATAGAGAATCTCATTTTTGGAAAAAGCATGGAAAATTAGCCCATGAGCGAAATTTAGCACCTAAAACCATCCATGGATCAGTTAAATGCTATATTAGTTGTTGTTACTTCCATTCATTTGCATGCATCGTATGTGAATCTTTATGATTTATGTTTTATGCATCATTCTGCGTAGATAAAGTCTCCCATTGAAGGTCGAAATACAAGTCAACTATGTTGAATTTTAGGATCATTTGAATTTCATACAAGTGAAAGAACACAATTGGATCATTAGAGTAACTCTGTAATTATTAATCCAATACTCCAGGACACCTCTGTGGAATCTTGAGTTTATGTAGTAGATTGGTTTCCTTTCTTTCATCAGTTTCTCCTATGTTTTCATTTAGAATTGAACATAATAATCTATAGGGAATGATTTTCATTGAAAATTGGGACCTTATTTGATACACACATAACCACATGAAAATTTAATTAATGAAAGAATTTTTTCAAGTACCCAATAGTAGTTAGGCAATCCTACATCCAATGAAAATCTATAATTTTTTGGTTTAGTTTACTTTCTCTTGATTTTAGTTTTGGATTTGAAGTAGTTGTCAACATTCCTTTGTTAGGATATGATAAGATAATATTTAATCTTGCACATATTTTTCTTTCATATCACAATATTATACTCCTCTATTGATAATACAATGTAACATAAATTATACTTATAATTTTCCTGATAATGAGCTATGTTGGAAGGCTGCCAAGTGCATCCTCAAATATATTTAGAGCACCATTAGTTATGGGATTCACTAGGTAGTGGTTGTGCATTGGATCTAATGGGATTCATAGATTATTATTTTTCTAGCGATATCATAGATTGCAGGTCCACCTCCAAGTACATTCTTAGTTTGGGTTCTGATCTCATCTATTGGTCACGTAAAAAGAAGTCAATGATTTATTTATCATTAGAAGAGGTCTATTACAGAGGAGCAGTCAACATCACTATTTAGGAACTTTATATTTAGAACTTCCTCACTCATATCAATATCCAATCGTGTCATCTTATTTTCATACGGTGAGACAATGAGAGCACGCAAAATTTTTGTGGAAATCTAGTAGAGAGGAAATGAAGAAAACACATTGAGATCCATATGCATTACATCATATAGTTGGTTCATGACAGGATCATCAATTTGCAATACTTTATATCCCGCAAACGTATTGTCGACATCTTCACCAATACTTTCATTGAGCAAAAGTTCCACATCATGCACGATCATCTTGGAGTGAAGGACATATTTTCTTCTACAATTGAGTTTCTTTCCTTCCTTATATATTTTTGATGCATTGCACTTTGAGGGGTTATTTTTCCCATGAGATTTTCCTTCTTTCATCTTTTTTTAGAGTTCATTCATTAGATGGATTGTAAAATGGGTACCTCATGTGGCATTGTTAGCAGGGCTCATTCTTCATTTACACCCTAGTAGTATTCAGGGGGGTGTTGGAGATATTATGTGCTCACCTAGTAATTATTTTCCTAAGTTAGATAGTCTAATGTTGAGCTAGATGAGAATATACTCCCCCACACATATTCCCTAAAAAATAGGGCACCTCCTAAAAATAGGGGCACCTTCCCTCTTCAATTTTGACTAAATTATACTTTAGTTAGACTAGTTGAGGACAACTCTTGCATGGAAACCTCAATTTTAACACCGACAATTTCATGTTCACCTCAATTTTAAAACCAACAATTTTATGTTTACCTCAGTTTACTTATTAGTAGAGTGCATATCGCATGCATGCATCCAAGAGGGAACATATCATGTTCATGCATTATTTTCTCACACATCCACACATGTGACTCAGTTAATCGTTGATTGCGTGGACCAGTTAACTTAGACTAGGTGGCATATTACTCTGATTTTTGTCAGTGAGTGTTTAGATCACTCTATATCACTACTATATCACTTCAAATCACTCTAGATCCTATTTAGGGTGATTTCACATTGACATTTAGATTATTTCATGTATTTATACTTTATTATACCTTTCAATTAATACAATTCAATTATTCTTTCTCTCATTCTTGCTTCTCTCTCTCTCTCTCTCTGTTTCTTTTTAAATCTTTGTGTGAATTTCTCTAGCTAGATTCGATGTGCAAGTTTCAAAGTTTTACCCAAACTTCACAAATATAAATTACTAAATGGAAATAGGGGAAAATACAAATGAATAAAAAGTTAAAAATATTGTATGGTTACAATTGGAACCTATGCATGGATCTTTTTTCATGGGTGGACATTAATAATTCTATTTAATGAAAGTGGAGAGGGGAGTAAGTGAAATGTTTCTAGGGAAATGGGATGTAAAAAGATTATAGGTTGGCATAAGAAGTTGATTGAGGGCTTGGTGGGCTCTCAATCATGAGGATTGAGAGCTTGATTGGGAGTGTTGTCCCCCACAATTAGTTGCACTCAACTCGATCAAATATTGGAGCACAATGGTTCTATGTTCACCTGCATTGTAAGTGAGTTTCTCTTTGCAAATTTTAGGTAAT
>JASDQU010011492.1:170617-182231 GCA_032191745.1 Picea mariana | reverse complement strand
TTTGGTATTAAATATAGGTCAAATACACTAGGGCCTTGGACACATTATTAATTTGTGCATTATGAATTTTTATTAAAGCTTATTTAAGTGAATGAAAATTTAATTAATTTAATTTTTAAATATTTATTATTATTCTATGTAGATATAGAAAAAAGAGGAAGGAGATTTAGGATAGACAAAGGTCAAGGAACACATCATATGAAACAACCTACACCTCTACATTCTCCACCAACAAGAGAAGAACATGTTCTAGAAGGGGGACGCATACATGTAGGATAGGTGGTGACCGTAATGAACTCATTTTAGAGGATGTATAATGCATTAATGAACAAAATAGAAAGGGAATTATCAGGAGTATCTATGCATGTTGAGGGATCACAAAATTATGCAAGTAACCATGTTCATAGAGAGATGGAAAAAGTTAAAATTCCAATTTTTTTAGATTCTATAGATGGATAGGTAGTTGAAGGTTGGTTGGAAAAAATGGAAATGTGCTTTGATTTAAGGGATTATTCCCACAATATCAAAGTATGGATGGGAATATTCTGGTTAAAAGAGAGTCTATTATTATGGTGTAAGACCCTATTACCATAATTAGGGATGGATATTTCCAAAGTTTCATGGGAATTATTTGAGGAACATTTCAAACAATGCTACATTTTTTAATATTTTATTGAAAGACAACTGAATGAATTTGACTCATTAACATATCAGTACCTGAATATGAGGCTAGGTTCATGGAAGTTTTCATGTATGCACCACATTTGAACACTGAAAATCTGTGGGTCAACAAGTTTGTCTATGGGTTGGACTACAACATTCAATCCAAAATGAGGATATTGATGCCTTGTACCTTACATGAGGTAGTTTAGAGAGTTATGATAGCTAAGGAAGCACTTATTTTTAGTGGTCAATGTACACCATTGAGACCTTTAGGATCAGGGGGACAAAGACTGACACCACAGTCTATTAGTACAATGAGACCTATATCAATACACAAAGATGAAATGAGGGGACCATTGATGATTACATGGACATGGTCGATAGGAAAATAGATACCATCGTATTGGGCACCGAAGTAGTAAATTAAACTAATACAATAGAGTAATAGATCCATCTTTTCACATTTGGATAGTCTAATCCAACCTCCTAAGAGGGGGTGATGAATATGTGTAGGACGACATTTTTAAAGAGAGTTTCCACAATCATAGAGTGGATCCCAAAAAGAGAAGATCCAAATTAAAGTTGATGATATGGATAAATTTCATATGATCCATATAATGGTGAACAATCGGCAGACAAACATCAATCTAAAGTATTGCAAACATCAAGAAAGATTTTTAATCTTAGTTCTTCAATATTAATAGATCCAATAGAAACAAAAAAAAAAATTTCTAATATTGCATTATCAAATTTAAAAATAAAAGCAATAGATGAAGAACATTTTAATCAAGTAGATATTGCCTCAAGAGTGAAAAAAAAGAATGTCATTTACTTAGAGACTATGAAATTGATCTATATGTGTGTAGCCTAAGTATATTTGTATTCAACCATTTTTGGGCCTTATGACATAGTTATAGGAATGGATTCTTTAGAATTTCATGAAGAAATATGTTGTGGGGGCTACTTGACCATGTCAACTAGACCTGATGGTTGACTTAGAACCTGTCAGTCAGCTGACATAGTTAGAGGTCGAATTCGGTCAGAGTATTTTTTAACCAACCGACCTGGGAAGTTAAGTAGTTACAACTTCCTGAAAGAGGTATAAATAGATAAGAACATGAAGGCTCAGATACCTTCATGTGAGAGGTTATATGTAATTTTGTTGTCCTAAATATCATAGAATAAAAGGATTGTTCTTTGGGCTCTCATTACTTGTGTATGTCTCTAGTTATGTCTATGTGTATGCATGTGTCTCTATGATGTTTATGTAAGGATATATTGGTAACAATCCCTACTTTTCCCTATATTACAACATTGGTAAAATTCATGGTAGTACTGCACTTGGGCATGTAGAAGTGTACATAAATGCTAACTCTACAAGACATACATGAGTGGTGGGAGCGCAAAATTGAGAACTACATCAGAAACTATGTAAGAATGAATAACCTCTCACTAGCCAAAGAAAGGTCGTGGTTATTTTCATAAATGCACAAAAGATTCCTTGAAGCTATCCCATGAGCATTGTATTAGCACATTAATAGATCAGGTGATATGTAATTTGACACCCGACGAGAAATTAGGACTAAAATTGACGAATGGAGGAAGAACAAACCTGCAGGACTAACTAAAAAGAATTATTGAAGATTATTTTTCAAAACAATCCATTGAAGATCAGACATCCCTCGACAAAATGAAAGAAACATTCTACACTGAATTACACGATGGATGTTTTTGAACGGTTCCAACACTTCCTCATAAATTCCTCCTCGACAAGGGAGACGGTGATATCGTCAAATATCGACCAATATTAGGCACATCGTTACCAAATAGAAACTTCCAAGAAATATACGAAAAGTGGGAAGCATTTTTTTACGCAAAGTGCAAAGATACAAGAGAATCATGGGATTACTTCTTTAAGAAATAAGTATGGCCAACACTCTCGACTTAGAGTAATTTCAGTCAGCAATGGGGGGTCGCTTGATATTATGAGATGCCATAAAACAAAAGGTAGTGCTTCCCAATCCTAAATGTTTTCAAAAGGAAAGGAATCCCATAATCAATCCGCAAATATGCAAAAAATAGAATGGGATAAAAGATAAAAGAAAAGAGATGAAATTCATAACCAGTGGAAAAAAAAAGTCAAATAGAAATATGTCTAGGAAGGGTCATCCTGACAGAGAATGTGAGTAGTCTGAGTCAGAAAACAATCGGCCAGATTTGGAAATAATAATAGCCGTGGCGACACCTGAAAAATGTAGCAATGCACTATTGAACATCCATCAACCAGTAGACGAACCAGAAAGTATGGATTACAAAGAGTCTGGACCATATTTACATACAGCTCCTGCTCCAGAAACTAGTCCACAGATAAGATAATTTATCCAACAATGACTAAAATTGATGAAAAGTCTGCAGGATTATGGTACAAAATGAACGAACTGGGAAACCTATGGGATACATTGATTGTTGAGCCACAGAAAAATGAAGTAGAAAATACAATTATCTAAATCCATAACCTCACTGAGTCGACCACCCTACCACATCTAATCTTGAGAGAAGAAATTAAATATAGTCTGGAAGGGATGCAACCTTTGGAATGATGGTTAGTTGAATATAAAGATCAAATTTCTCAAACTGAGGACACATTTAGTGTACTCAATAAGAAACAACTATTTCTTGAGTATCATCCATTATAGGACACAAAAACAAACTGACCAAAATATTTGACAGCTCAATCAAAAGTTGTAGTAACTCAAACACCAAGAAAATTGAGTGTTCCTACAAAGAAAATAAAAATTGGATTCAACCACATCCCCATTTACGAAGGAGAGGAGGACCAAAAATTCCACTGCTTTGTATGTGAAATGTTTTGGGATGCAGTTGATATTACAGATGAGGATAATAAAATTCCTCAATTTAGAGCTATATTGTGCCACCATGCATTAACATGGTTCATGAACTACACAGAAAAGAAAATTTGTTCAAAGGAAGAAATAAATAATAGATTTTTAACATTATTTAAAAGTTAGGACATCACACATCTAGCATCCAAAAATTTAAAAGAAATAAAACAAATACTAGGTGAGTCAGTAAGAGAATATGACAAGAGATTCAAAGATATCCTAAGTCAAATCTCAATGATGATCCATCATAACTTGATAGTCTAGTGGTATGTAGTTGGGCTACTGCCAAGAATATGATCTCCGCTACACTTATACAAGATAACCAACTGTGAAGACATTTTATAGAAGGCACAACAAATCGATTCAAATGATGATATCCCATCGAATTCCTTGATGATAGAGAGACTTGAGGAAAAAATAGAACATTTGCAACAAACAATAAAAAATATATCTGTACAATGTAATGAAATATGGTGCACCACATTCCCCAGGGAAAGACACATAAAGGATAATTTTATCCTAAATGAGCACACACAAATAGCATACGTACACCAAGTACAAGCCCATAAATATTGTAATATATGTGAATTCCTAATTGATCATAGTATACAATATTTTCCACATAATCTAAAAAACACAAAGTGGTTCCACATCTGTGAATCTTTCAATCATTGAACATCAGAATTCCATCTAAACACTAGAAATAAGAATAATATGCAAACAGTCTATCGCATAGAAACCACCAACCAAGCAAATAACTATGGTCGAAGAGATGATTACTACAGTGGTCATAGTCGAGGTCGAGGAGTCTAACGTGGATTTGGTGGTTGAGGTCGTGGATGACCATATTGTTTTAACTACTAGAAAAAAAATCATGATAGCACAGATTTTCCTATAAAAGACAAAAATGATCTAAAATTTTTCAACATATGCGACATCGGAGATCACTCTTTAGAAGAATTCCCAATAGTACTCGAAAAAATTATACCAACAAAAACTGTGAATCTACTACACATAGTATCCAAGGAAGTGATGAGGAACTCCATAAACTTACATATTGTTACAAGGTCAAGCATAGGATGAGATATTCACACTCCACCACTAAATTACCAAAGAAATAAGGCTAAAAACTTCCCAAACACAAATAAAGAATAGAAAACCATGAGAGAAGCTCTTAAATTCTTCAAGAATTCCACAGAATATCAACAAAATACAAGAAGTTGAAATGAAGAAACCATCCAATATTTTTTGCAACTCTCCAACGAAAACATTTGATAGGTAGGTTGTTGGACCTACTCAACATACTACGAGAATACAAAGATGGTCAGAAACCAACGAAGGATGCAAATCACCTCTCTTATAACATCAAAGATTACGATCCATGAGTCGACTTGGAGATTGAGGGAATGATGGTCAATTAGATGGTCATTAATTTTGGATCGCAAGTCAATATTTTACCAGAAGAAAAATGGGTATCAATGTGTCAACCCAACCTATCACCCACAATGAATTATCTTAAGTTACCTGATTAGAGATTAATAGAACCAATTGGAATATTGATAAATTTCGACACTCAAATTATGGGAATACCAACTTTAGTCAACTTCGAGGAGATCAAACTTGCTGAAGGAATTCCAACATATTCAACTCTTGTTGATCGTCCATGGGGTCGACAAATGAAAGAAAATATCTCCCTAGAAAGAGATAGAATTAAATTGAAAGCAAGTCCAAGAAAAATAATTATTCCCCTAGATCCAAAGGAAGGAAAACCATGGATGGAGTCATGGGACAAAGATCAAGAAGACATATGTATATATCATATAAACAATGAACAAAAATATTATATAGAACCGACCGAAAAAGGAGAAATTTTGAGAGAATCCCCCATGTTGGTTGGACATAATTCTGACTCTTCCTTATACAAATGGAAAATAGAAAATTATGAATCACGTGTGAAAGATTGTTGGTCTATCAAAATTATTCCCAAAAAACATCTTAAGACGTGCTACTAAATCCAGGATGTACCAAAAGTATATGAAAAAATAACTCAACAAAATCCCACTCTTATTCCGACCAACAATCAGATAAGCAAACCATTGTGATACAGTCAATGACATACCCTTTCAACCCATGCTGAAGTGGTAGATAAATCCATAGGAGAGCAAGGAAAGACACAAATCCTTATGAAAAATTTCACAGGATAGGTTGGAAGATAGTGGGAAACACATTCTCCCTGATTACAAACATGGATGACTATGTCGAAATACTTCGTTGAAAGATTCATAGACAAGAAATTATCCAAACATGTAGATATTACCACATTCAAAATTAGCTATGATCCAACATAACATATTCAATGTTGTGAAAGAGAATGGCGAAGAATAGGATATAAGGATGAAAGGGTATGGCCCCATATGTTTCCAAGTACATTAGATGAGATACCAATAAAAATGTATAAGATTGAAGAAGCCTGCAACCACACTTCAAACTAGGTTGAAATCGAAGAAAAGTGTGTACAAGACCTCGAATTTAATCCACTGGAGGAACACTTGAAATATGAAACAACCAAATAAAAAAAATTCTATAAATTCCTTCACCAACTATACATAAAGAAAAAGAAAAGATTTTGGTCAATGGAGGATCGAATTTGACTTGCAATTTTGTGTTGGTAAAAAATAAGGAAATCTTGACTACACGGAGGATCAAAATGGAGAATATAAAATGGCCAAGAAAAAGATTCCAGTGGAAGAAAGACCATCCAGCAATGCAGAATCATGTGAATTAAGTATTAAGTATAGCCACGGAACACAAAGATGACCATGAACAACCTGACTTCCCAAAAATATTTAGAAAAATTGAAGAAGGAGAATTCCATGCCAATGAAGCAAAAGCACAAGATGGATGGACGTGGAAATAAAAATGAAGGAATTTGACATATCAAATGATGTCTGACCAAAAATGGTATGAATAGGTCACTATTGGTCCAACTGGAAAACAATTAACATAGTTAGTCTACTAAAAGAGTATCAAGATGTTTTTGCATGTGACTAGAAGGATTTGAAAGGACTTGTAGAGGAAATGGGTGAAAATGAATATCGAATTTATCCTAGGAGAAAAACCAATAAAAAATGACAATAAAATTTAGCACATAAATATAAACCGATCATTCAAAAGGAGATCGAAGCAATGCTACAAGCAAACATTATTTATCCTATCGACAAGGTAGAATGGGAAAGTCTAATCCAGGTTTTATGACAAGAACTAAATGAATCCAGATTATTATTATTATTAACACAGAAACACAAGGAACAATAACAGAGATACAATAAAATTGTCTTCTATTCAATAAATAAGTATATTGAAACTATAAAATGCAGAATGAAACAAGCTTGCTAGAATGGTGGTGGCTTATCTCTGAGAAGAGATGTGATGGCTGCGCTCATTCACAAGAAGATGGTTACAATGAGGCTCTCTAATACTTTTTACAATAAACATGAATTTGAAAACCCTAGACATCCAAAATACTAACCCTATCATATGAAGTGCCAAAAGTCATGTGGACCCCATTGGGGTAACTTAGTACAACAACTTCTCAGGGTCGTATCTTTTTCATGCGATCTCCATTTTAGGCGCACGATAGCCTATTGGAAAGGTCTATCCAAGGAATACATGTGTTTCCATAAAACTCTGACTTTGTAAACGTTTTGACAATGGTGATCCCTAAAAATGTTTTTTAGGGCCTCAAAAGGGCCCCAAAAGTTTAGGAATCGAAAACTAGAAAAAAACTGCCAAACTGTAAGAATGATAAAATGATTCAATTAGAATAGGTGGAAGGCCACTGATATCCATATAGATCAATATTTCCCCCTTAGGAATAAATGGTATCCATTGCATTGAGTTCCCCCATTATATGAGGAATTTTTTGTTGAATTTAGCCTTGGGTGAGCCACTTGCCTTGGTGCTAGAGCTTCCCTGCCTTGACAACTCGATAAATATTGATCCACTATTGGTGAGTGACCTCGAACTCTGTGTCCAAAATATGATCATTGGATTCATATTGCAATAAGTTAGGGTTGAGCTCTATTGGTGTCAGTTGTTCTGCTATCTCTAAGGTGTCCAATAATGGTGGGAAATATGGCTGAAGGATATCCACATTGAACACTGGGTGTAGGCCAAAGAAAGGGGGAATGTTGAGCTCAAAATAATTATCTACCACAGCCTTCGTGATGTTGTAAGGTCCATAACAGAGTAGGTGAATCTTATGATGGGGCCCAGTAAATAATTATTTCTACAAGTGAAACCAAACTTTGTCTCCCACCTGAGAATTTTGTGGCACTTGGTGTCGATCATGGTGTGGCTTGTACTTGGAATTGGAATTTTGTAAAATATCTTGAACCTATTGGTGGATGTGTTGGATCCACTCAATGAACTAGGTGGATTTATTAGCTTCATTTCATGTAGGTGACAAGTCAGTCAGGGTGGCCTCAAGAGGTAGTGCAACATCCATGGGACTTAATGGTTGGAATCCCAACCCCACCTGAAAGGGGTTGTGGTCAGTTGAGCTATGTAGGGATAGGTTGTAGGTATGTTGAGCATAGGGAAAAATATCATCCCATGTGCGACAGTGCTTGGAATTTTACATGAAAGGATATGCACATCATTCGATTGATGACCTCAGTTTTGGCCATCTGTCTGGGGGTGGAAGGATGTGGATTTGGTGAGCTTGGTGTCTAGTAGTGACCAGAGGCTCAACCAAAATGTGATGAGGAACCAGATCTCTTTATCTATGAAAATTGTTTGTGGGATTCCAATATGTACCCATAGTCGTTCAAATAAGATATTGGTAGTGGCCTCCACTATGATGTTGTTCTTGTAAGGGGGGCATAATCACCATCTTGGAAAATAAATCAACAACCATAAAAACATAGTCGTTTCCCCTTTTGGTGGATGGAAGGCCCGACATGTAGTCCATTGATATGGATTCCCATGGCTTTCAAAGAGTAGGAAGATGGTTGTACAAGCCATATTTCTTAGTGCTTATTTTTGTAATGGTGCATGCCATGCAAGAAATGATATACTTGTTGATGTCTTGTCAAAGTTTCGACCAGTAGAAATGTCATTGTAGTATTGCCACTTTCTTTTTGATGTCGGAGTGTCCTACCACCTGACTGTAGTGGGCTTCCAAAATTAGATTATCTCTCTCACTTGATGGAATGCAGAGATGCCCCAGATGGCACAACAACCCATCCTGAAGATGGAAATTATTGACAACTGAGTTTGCACCAAAAACTTTGTAGGTGGTGGTGAAGACAAGGTTTGTCTTATATAGGTGGGTCCATCTGGAGGTCTCGTGGATGCAATATTATATCATTGTTGTTAGTGCCACGAGTGGAGGTCGACTGAGGAAATAAATGACTCAGTTGGTACTTATTATTTTATACTTGATGTTGAGATGGAACTACTGCAAGTATGTGGACAACTTCTGATGGAGGTAATTCTGGAATTTTCCTTATGTCTACATGAACTGCAATGGTTTATGATCAGTGTAGATGACTGATTCCTCCCCAAGAATGTAATTCCTCCACTAATGACATGATTTCACAATGGATTACATCTCTTTTTTGTAAGTAGGTTAATTACGGACAACATATTATAGTGTCTCACTATGATAGGCTGCGGGGTGGTCATGTTGAGTGATTATTGCGCCCACAACATAGTCTAAAGAATTAGTCTCAATCTTAAATGGTTGTTGCAGGTTAGGTAATGAAATTACTAGGGTTGAACAAAAGTGTTGCTTCAAACAATCAAAGTCTTATTGTTGGGATAGGCCCCACACAAAGGTTTCCTTACAACCACCCTTGGTTACTTGGTTGAGGTCCCATGCAATATGGGAAAATCCCAACACAAACCTATGATATAAATTGTCAAGGCCTAAGAAGATCCAAAGCTTAGTGAGTGTGATTGGGGCTGGCCAGTCACAAATGACCTGTATATTGGTTGGATCCACATTTACACCATGTTTATCAACGATGTATCCTAGTTAATGGACCCTGTCCATGATGAAGGATCATTTTTTCAAGTTTCCATATAGCTTGTGTTGTTGCAGGGTGTGTAGAACCTGTTGAATATGTTGAAAGTGTTCCTCCCAAGTCTTGTTGTAGATGAGGATTTCATCCAGATACACCACTACAAAATCATTCATGAAAGGTCGCAGGATATCATCCATCATTTTCATGAAATTTTTTGGAGCATTTTTCAAACCAAAGGGCATGACAAACCATTCAAAAAGACCTTCTTTTGACTTAAATGAGATCTTCCATACATCGTTTTATTCTATTAGGACCTGGTGGTTTCCGAAATTTAGATCAATCTTACTGAAGTATTTCCCCCCCTTGACTTGATCAAGGATATTGTTGATTCAAGGAATCGGGTACCAGTTCCTAAATGTGATTTTATTTAGGGCCCAGTAATCAATGCAGAGTCACTAGATCTCATCATTCATCTACACCAGCATGATTGGGATCCCACAAGGCGACGAGCTAGAAAGGATGTGCCCCTTGTGGAGTAGTTCTTGGATCTATCACTTGATATCCACATTCTCAAACAGAGAGTCACACTAGAATGGCTCATTGGGTAGCGATGCGTCAGGGGTTAGATCGATGGGATGTTTGACGTGATAATGCAGAGGTACCCTAGTAGGTGAGGAGAATATATCTTTATATTCTTCCACGACCTTATCCTCTTACTTCTAGTATCTGGATATTTCAGCCACAGAGGCCCTGGATGTGGATGCAATCTTTTGCTCGCTCTGAGAGTGAATCATGAAGAAGACAAAATTATCAGTCTAATATATTACCTTCCTACATTGTTTGTATAAATCAAGGAAATAACACTAGGTGGGACTGCCTTGGGTATCCTGTACAATTTCCTATCCAAAGTAATAATAACACTGTGAGGCCTAGTCACATATACATCATGACATTTCCATAAATAAGTTTGTCCCAAAAGAAAATCACAAACTTCGAGAGGAGAAACATCACACAATACCTCATATTTGAAAGGATTTATGTCGTATGACAGGAGACACTATTGGCTGACACGAAGATCGCTTCCTTGGTAGAGCCATCTAATGGTGTAGGGTTGTGGGTACGGTGTTTTCTCCAAAAATAGTCACTTGATGATCTATGCTAAGATGAGGTTCTTTTGGATACTGCTATCAATGTGGAAGTATAGAGGGGTTCCCTTCACCCACATTTGTGAATGAAAGAGACGCTCTCCTTCCTCTGGCTCGTCTAGTTTACCCGGCTGGATCTTGGTGCTAGAAATGGTGGAATTGGGTTTTGTGTCAGTTATCTGTCTCCCTATTTTTGGTTCTGAATCAGAGTCACAACCCACATCTGATTAAGTGGCTTTCACCTCAGCCACCAACGACTTATTTGAGTGACAATCAACAGTTTTATTCCAAGGGATTTATGGAAGTTGCACTACTTCCCGATATATTTCTTCATATTTTTAGTGTCCCTCTTTTCTTGCGGCTTAGACTACTTGTATTGAGGTTGTCTATATTTGCTCTGTCCTTTATTATACATGTTTGGGATGTCATTTCCTTCCTTTTGATGTGAGGGGTTCCCAGGCCCAAATTGTTGCATCTTTTGTTTAAGCTTATGTTGGATTTTGATGACATATCAATAGGCCACACCCAAGGATGAGATGTTTAGAAAATCCATTTCAGCTTGGATGTATCTAAGAAAACCTCTGCAATACTTGAGCACTAGATATCTCTCAGAATCTTTGATACCCATCTTGGTGCGCAAGATATGGAAGATATTTTTAAACTCTGGCACTGCTTGGTCTCTTTCCCTGAAGGAATCCGAGGTGACCTCTAATATAAATAATGAGGGTTCCTTTGTTTCATTTTTCTCACAGAAATAATCCCACCAATATTTGATATGGGGAATTTCTTTGAGGAGAAAAAAGTAATATTTTCTCTGTTAAAAAAGTTATGGAAAAAAAAATACCCTTCTAGTAGATTCAACCATTTCCCTACA
>JASDQU010011492.1:148947-170597 GCA_032191745.1 Picea mariana | reverse complement strand
CATCATTCGATTGATGACCTCAGTTTTGGCCATCTGTCTGGGGGTGGAAGGATGTGGATTTGGTGAGCTTGGTGTCTAGTAGTGACCAGAGGCTCAACCAAAATGTGATGAGGAACCAGATCTCTTTATCTATGAAAATTGTTTGTGGGATTCCAATATGTACCCATAGTAATTCAAAGAAGAGATTGGTAGTGGCCTCCACTGTGATGTTGTTCTTGTAAGGGGGCCATAATCACCATCTTGGAAAATAAATCAACAACCATAAAAACATAGTCATTTCCCCTATTGGCGGACGAAAGGCCCGACATGTAGTCCATTGATGTGGATTCCCATGGCTTTCAAAGAGTAGGAAGATGGGTGTATAAGCCATATTTCTTAGTGCTTAGTTTTGTAATGGAGCATGCCATGCAAGAAATGATATACTTGCTGATGTCTTGGCAAAGTTTCGACCAGTAGAAATTTCATTGCAGCATTGCCACTTTCTTTTCGACACTGAAGTGTCCTACCACCTGACTATAGTGGGCTTCCAAAATTAGATTCTCTCTCTCACTTGATGGAACGTAGAGATGCCCGAGATGGCACAACAACCCATCCTGAAGATGGAAATTATTGACAACTGAGTTTGCACCAAAAACTTTGTAGGTGGTGGTGAAGACAAGGTTTGTCTTATATAGGTGGGGCCATCTAGAGGTCTCGTGGATGCAATATTCTATCATTGTTTTTAGTGCCACAAGTGGATGTCGACTGAGGAAATAAATGATTCGGTTGGTACTTATTATTTTATACTTGATGTTGATATGGAACTACTGCAAGTATGTGGATAACTTCTGATGGAGGTAATTCTGGAATTTTCCTTATGTCTACATGAACTGCAATGGTTTATGATCAGTGTAGATGACTGACTCCTCCCCAAGAATGTAATTCCTCTACTGATGACATGATTTCACAATTGAGTACATCTCTTTTTCGTAAGTAGGTTAATTACGGACAACATATTATAGTGTCTCACTATGATAGGCTGCGGGGTGGTCATGTTGAGTGATTATTGCGCCCACAACATAGTCTGAAGCATTTGTCTCAATCTTAAATGGTTGTTGTAGGTTAGGTAATGAAATTACTAGGGTTGAACAAAAGTGTTGGTTCAAACAAGTGAACGCTTATTGTTGGGATAGGCCCCACACAAAGGTTTCCTTACAACCACCCCTGGTTACTTGGCTGAGGGCCCATGCAATATGGGAAAATCCCAACACAAACCTGTGATATAAATTGTCAAGGCCTAAGAAGATCCAAAGCTTAGTGAGTGTGGTTGGGGCTAGCTAGTCACAAATGACCTGTATATTGGTTGGATCCACATTTACACCATGTTTATCAATGATGTATCCTAGTTAATGGACCCTGTCCGTGACGAAGGATCATTTTTCCAAGTTTCCATATAGCTTGTGTTGTCGCAGGGTGTGTAGAACATGTTGAATATGTTGAAAGTGTTCCTCCCAAGTCTTGTTGTAGATGAGGATTTCATCCAGACACACCACTACAAAATCATTCATGAAAGGTCGCAAAATATCATCCATCATTCTCATGAAATTTTTTGGAGCATTTTTCAAACCAAAGGGCATGACCAACCATTCAAAAAGACCTTCTTTTGACTTGAATGAGATCTTCCATACATCGTTTTATTCTATTGGGACCTGGTGGTTGCCAAAATTCAGATCAATCTTATTGACGTATTTCCCCCCCTTGACTTGATCAAGGATATCGTTGATTCAAGGAATCGGGTACCAGTTCTTGAACATGATTTTATTTAGGGCCCGATAATCAATGTAGAGTCACCAGATCTCATCTCTCATCTGTACCAGCATGATTGGGCTCCCACAAGGCCATGATCTCGAAAGGATGTGCCGCTTGTGGAGTATTTCTTGGATCTATCACTTGATATCCACATTCTCGAACAGAGAGTCACGATAGAATGACTCATTGGGTAGTGGTGCGTCGGGGGTTAGATCGATGGGATGTTTGATGTGATAGTGTAGAGGTACCCTAGTAAGTGAGGAGAATATATCTTTATATTCTTCCATGACCTTATCCACTTTCTTCTACTATCTGGATATTTTAGCCACAGAGGCCCTGGATGTGGCTACAATCTTTCACTCGCTCTGAGAGTGAATCATGAAGAAGACAAAATTATCGGTATAATATATTACCTTCCTACATTGTTTGTATAAATCAAGGAAATAACACTAGGTGGGACTACCTTGGGTATCCTGTACAATTTCCTATCCAAAGTAATAATAACACTGCGAGGCCTAGTCACATATACATCATGACATTTCCATAAATAAGTTTGTCCCAAAAGAAAATCACAAACTTCGAGAGGAGAAACATCACACAATACCTCATCTTTGAAAGGATTTATGTCATATGACAGGAGACACTGTTGGCTGACACGAAGATTGCTTCCTTGGCAGAGCCATCCAATGGTGTAGGGTTGTGGGTACGGTGTTTTCTCCAGAAATAATCACTTGATGATCTATGCTAAGATGAGGTTCTTTTGAATACTGCTATCAACGTGCAAGTATAGAGGGGTTCCCTTCACCCACATTTGTGAATGAAAGAGACGCTCTCCTTCCTCTGGCTCGGCTAGTTTACCGGGCTGGATCTTGGTGCTAGAAATGGTGGAATTGGGTTTCGTGTCAGTTATCCGTCTCCCCATTTTTGGTTCTGATTCAGAGTCGCAACCCATATCTGATTAAGTGGCTTTCACCTCAGCCACCAATGATTTATTTGAGTGACAATCAACAGTTTTATTCCAAGGGATTTATGGAAGTTGCACTACTTCCCGATATATTTCTTCATATTTTTAGTGTCCCTCTTTTCTTGCAGCTTAGACTACTTGTATTGAGTTTGTCTATATTTGCTCTGTCCTTTCTTATACATGTTGGGGATGCCATTTCCTTCCTTTTGATGTGAGGGGTTCCCAGGCCCAAATTGTTGCATCTTTTGTTTAAGCTTTTGTTGGATTTTGACGACATATCGATAGGCCACACCCAAGGATGAGATGTTCAGAAAATCCATTTCAGCTTGGATGTATCTAAGCAAACCTCCACAATACTTGAGCACTAGATATCGCTCAGAATCTTTGATACCCATCTTGGTGCGCAAGATATAGAAGATATTTTTAAACTCTGGCACTACTTGGTCTATTTCCCTAAAGGGCTCCCAGGTGACCTCTAATATAAATAATGAGGGTTCCTTTGTTTCATTTTTCTCACAGAAATACTCCCACCAATATTTTATATGGGGAATTTCTTTGAGGAGAAAAAAAGTAATATTTTCTCTGTTAAAAAAGTTATGGACAAAAAAATACCCTTCTAGTAGATTCAATTATTTCCCTACAACATATGCATCTATATGACCTTCAAATATAGTAACATCAAAGTTGATTTCAATCTTGAAGGGGGCGATGCCTCCACTCGAGGAAGATGCATCACTTGTTGGTATCCACCGAAGGATTTATGCAAAACTATCCATCATTTCATTCCTCTATTGTGTGAGGGATTCCTCGAGCAACATTTTGAAAGGATCTCATGTCTCATCATATTTATTTTCTCTAGCCATGAGAGGTCGCTTGGGCGTGCGAGATATTTTTTCCTCAAGACAAACAAGCTTGAGACCCAATTTTTTGTACCCTAACCTCGTCGGGCACATGCATTAAGAATGACAAGTAGCAGACCACTCTGATACCACTGATCCAGATTTTATGAGAAAAATGAAATGAAGACAGATTATTATTATTGTTAACATAGAAACACAAGGAACAATAATAGAGATAGAGTAAAATGGGCTTCTATTCAATAAATAAATATGTTGAAAATGTAAAATGCAGACTGAAACAAGCTTGCTAGAATGGTGGCAGCTTATCTCTAAGAAGAGATGTGACAGTTGTGCTCATTCACAAGAATATGGTTACAATGAGGTTCTCCAAACCATTTTACAATAAATAAGAATGCCAAAACCCTATACATCAAAAAACCTAACCATGGGAGATGAAGCGCTAAAATTCATGTGGGCCCCATTGGGCTAAGTTAGTACATTAACTTCCCAGTGTCATAAATTTTTCATATGATCTTCGTTTTAGGTGCACAATATCCGATTGGAAAGGTGTATCCAAGGACTACACATGTTTTCATAAGACTCTGAATTCATCTATATTCTAATTGTGGCAAGCCCTAAAAATGTTGTTTAGGGCCTCAAAACATCCCGGAAGTTTGGGACCCGAAAAGTAGAAAAAAACTACCAAACTGAAAAAATGTTGAAATGATCTAGTTGGAACAGGTGGCAGGCCACTAAAATCCATCTGGATCAAATTCCTATGGTGGTGAAACCAAAGAAACATGATCCAAATAAATTAAGAATTTTTTTCGATTTCAAGGGACTCAACAAACAGACTGTGAGAGATCCATTCCCCACCCCTTTTGCTGATGAAATAATAAATGAAGTCATTGCTGACGAATGTTATTCATTTACTAATGTATTCTCAGGATATAAAAAGGTCCCAATAGAAAAACAAGATCAGGAAAAAACAACATTTTTTTCGTAATTTGTATATTTTACCTACAGGGTAATTCCAATTGGACTGAAGAACACGCCAACATTTTTTTCAGGAATAGTGGTCAAAGAATTTCAAGAGTATATATAAAAAAACATGGTTGTATACTTTGACGACTAGACAATCTATAGTCTATTAAAAAATCACACACAATGGCTTCGACTTATGCTAGAACGTTGCAGAAAGATTCAACTATCACTAAACATCAAAAAATGCATATTTGTCACACCTACTGGAATCTAATAGGACATGTGGTATGTAAATATGGGGTAAATGTCAAAATGGATAAGAATAAGATTATCCCTTATCTAAATCCACAAGTGAATAAAAAAGAGATCAAAATTATACTAGGTCATACTAGCTATTATAGGAATTTTATACACCACTATTCAGAAATCACCTTCCCAATTGATGAGATTTTATGAAAAGATGTTGAATTCAAATGGATCCAAGACTGCCAAGAATCCTTTTAATTTTTAAATAAGAATTTGGTTGAAGCACCCATCCTCAAATTTCAAGACTGGTCGAGAAAATTTCATGTTCATGTCAATGCGTCCATTGTAGTTGTCGGGTTGGTTTTATCTCATCCATACGATGACACAATGGATCACCCAAATGCGTATTCAAGTCAGAAACTGAATAAAGAAGACATAAACTATTCAACTATGGAAAGGGAAGCCTTATCAATGATTTTATTTCTACAAAAGTTATGTCACTATTTACATGCAAATCCCTTTACATTTTTGACAGACCATCAAGCATTGAAATACTTGGTCAATCAACTAGTTCATCAAGGAAATATTTGTCGGTGGTTACTATTTTTTCAGGAATTTGAATTTGATGTAATCATATGACCAGGGAAAAATAATGTTTACATGATCACCTTTCACGATTAGAAACATGAGAAGATTCGATAGGCATCAATGGTGACCTTCCAAATGCATAGTTATTCAAAGTTGAAGTTGCACCTAAATATTTATAATATATTTCCAATTTATTAGAAGAAGGAAAGGCCCTCAAGGACCTCCCAACAAACAAAAATAAATTTCTAGCCATGAAAGTCGCACCATTCACAATCATTAACTGATACTTATATAAAATACGAATGGACAATGTTTTAAGAGCATGTGTGCTAGAAAATGAATGAGAGGATATCATAAATGAATCCCATGAAGGATAAGATGGAGGAAACTTTCAGCCTAACACAATATTTAGGAAGGTAATACAAGAAGGCATGTGGTGGTCGACTTTTCATAAAGAGTCTTGGGATCAAGTAAAAAAATATGATAGTTGTCAGAGGCTCGGATGACCTTTGTGAAAAAAAAATCAACTAAGCTCAATAAACTCTAATTGACCTTTCTAAATCTAGGATATTAAAATCGTGCGACCATTTCCATAGAGGGAGAGAAGATATGGTTTCAAGTACATCATTACTGCAGTCAATTATGTGACCAAGTGGGAAGAAGTTGAGCTAGTCAAATCTTGTACCAAAGAGGTAGCGGTTAAATTCATCTACGAAAACATAATTACAAGTTTTGGATGTCCTTTTACACTAATCAACGACCAAGGAACCAAATTTGTGAATGAAACAATTAAATTTGAGCTGGAAAAATTTGTAATTGACCATATAAAATGATAGCTTATCACCCACAAGAAAATAGGGCAGTCGAATATTTTAATAAAACATTACACAAGCGACTTACAAATATTTGTGGAATAAATAAATATGACTGGAATGATAATATTTATGCATTACTTTGGGCATATAGATCAACATTCAAAATATCGACTGGAAATACTCTATTCAATCTAGTCTATGTCTAGGAAAATGTTATCCCATTACAATTTTGTACTAATTCCGATAGGGTTGCAACTATAGAAAAAATTGATGAGAGAAAAAACATGAACGAATGACTATACCAACTAAACAAGTTTGAATAATAAAGGTTAATAGTGATCCATCACCAAGAGGTTCATAAGAAACAAAAAGAATCATGGAATGATCATCAATTAAAGAAAAAGGATATAAAAGAGGTATATTCAATCTTACTGTATGACAGTCGCATAACATGAAAAACCAGAAAATTGGAAACAACATGGTTGGGGCCTTATGTGGTGGAAGATATTCGACCGAATCGAGTGGTCCAACTTAGAACATTATTGGGGAAACTATTTAAGAAAGTAATTAATGGTTTCCATTTAAATAAATATTGGGTATAAAATAAAAGAAACTTGTTGGAAAAATATAGCAAGGAGTTTCCAAGAGAAACTAACTAAACTGACTAATCATACTTATAAGAAATAAACCTTGCTTAAAATTAATAAACAGAAACATGGTTAGACAAATTCAGGTATAGAAAATTGAAAAGTTAATGTATTTAAAGAATAACCATAACACTAAAGGAAAAGCAACAATAAAATAAAATGGAGAGAGAAAGCAACCCTTGGTCAAGCTCGAGCCAAAGTAGCAAAATATATTCCTGATTTTCTACACCATCAACCGACTTAAGAAAAATACACATAAGAAAATAATCCAGCAAAAGGATCAGTCTCGGTAAAAGTGAGCATAGTTCAAGCGAGCATAGATCAAGAGAGAAAATATCATATTAGCACAAACTAAGAGAACATGAATCGAATTGGCATGAAAAAATAAAACACCATTTAGACTCAGTAAAAATTAGCATATTGAATGAACAAACAAATCATCATCGACATCGACTAAGTCAAACCAATAATAAATATTTTTCAAGAACTCCTATCGGTTGGCTCAAATTTCGAACATGTATCAACAAATGATACCTTGTAGGTCAAACCCATGAAAAATCTTGTTGAAGAGATGTCGATGTCAGCAAAATAAACACACTCAATTCGTGACAGAAAAATGTGGATAATAATAACATAATTAACAATGATCGACTTAATATTGAAAAATATGTTGCAACCACCTATAGATTATCTTATCACGTTCAAACTTAAATAAAAAAACACATTTATTATCGCACGATGGATTTTGCATGAGCATATGTTCAACAAATGTAGGGATATCAATGTGAAAAAGGAAACACACACAATTATGAACCACCCAATTATAGTAATCCATATATGATAATGTACCTCAAAGAAGTTGCACTCATACAAACATGATTTGATTCAACAACTACATCATTTTATGTACTTCGCAATATGGGGAGATCGAGACCTGTGCAAGAAAATTTCACTACCATTTCAGACTAGCTTCAATATCGTGAAACCAAAATCGATATAAAAAATCCAATTAAGGAGAAAATTCAATCTACAGAAAGATAATTAATAGAGAAGAAACCATGATCTGGACAAAGTTAGCAATTGGTGACCCTCCTAGATCAGGTTTCCAGAATTCAGAAGCAGGTCAGTATTCTTGGTCGAGATGTGAGAAGAGGAATTTTCCCTTAACATAAAGGAGCACAAGACTCCTATTGGGTTTCCACAACCCATTGGCGAAGGTAGAAACACTCATTATTTCTTAAACTGGATGCAAACATAAAATTTGGAAAAAACCTTCTTAGAAACACTCCAACACGATAATAAGTTATGGGGAAACCAAACCATCGGTGATGCCAAAATAGGGTACCAGGAAATCAAAAGTTCGTAATGGTATCCAGGAAGAATCCCACTCATAGAAAAATGATATCTTCAACCTAGTAAAACACAGGAACACAAGGCACACAAGACAGAGTCATTCGACCAACAACGAAGAGTCAAGCACAACATCATAGTCGACAATAGTACCTTAAGTCATCCATTCACATAAATATTTTTGTCTCCTCTTCTTACATGTTTCTCTTTCTCTCTTCATCTTATACTTCTCCATATTGTAATATTGTAATCAAAATATGAAAAAAATATTTTGAATGACCCCCACTTGCTTGGGACGAGCAAGGAATTGAGTTGGGGGGAGATGTTGCAGGGGCTAGTCGACCATGTTGACTAGAAATGACGGTCTACTTACAACCTATTGGTCGACCGACGTAGTTAGAAGTAGAATTCGGCCGGAGTATTTGTTAACCAAATGACCCAGGAAGTTAACTAGTTACAAGTCTCTGAAATAGGTATAAAAAGATGAGCACATGAAGGCTCAAATAGCTTTATATGAGAGGTTATATGTAATTATGTTGTATTGTCTATCATATAGTAAAAGGACTATTCTTTTAGATCTCATTACATGTGTATTTTTCTACTTATGTCTATGTTTATGCATGTATGTCTATGATGTATATGTAATATCCACTGGTAACACTCCCTACTTTTCCCTAGATTACAACACAATATTAGAGTGCAATAATAAGAACCTTTGTTTTGTAAGTGATGCAAGTCATAAAAGAATTTTTCTTCGGAATAACATAGGAGTTTCATTAAGGTTTATTTTATCATTACAACTAAAGAGGACTATGAAATAAGTATGTACATTAGATGCCATAATATTTATGAATGAGGAGAAGGATTTAGTGAGTATAGAAAAATGTGTAATATTGTCAAAAATTTTAGATGTATTTCCAAAGAAGGAATTGCCTAGATTACCACCTAAAAGAGAATTGGATTTCACTATTGAAATTAAATATGGAATGAATCCTATCACAAGGTATCATTATCATATAATGACACTATAATTACAAGAGTTGCCAAAATAATTACAAGATATTATGGATTTAGGATATATATGAATAAGTGTATCATCATGGGGAGCATCGATGATATTCGTAAACAATAGAGATAGATCACGAAGACTTTGTATCGACTAATGACATATAAATAAAGAGACAATAAAGAATCAATATCGATTACCAATAATTGATGATTTATTTGATCCGATGAAAGGATAAATAGTATTTTCTAAGATATATTTAAGATTCAGATATCATCAAATAAGAATAAAGGAAGAATATATTCCTAAAACTGCATTCAAGATGAGGTTTGGACATTGTGAATTCATATTATTACCATTTGGATTAATGAATGCACTAGGAGAGTCCATAAATTCAATGAATGGAGTATTTCGAGAGTATGTTGATAAGTTTATGTCAGTATTTTTGGATGAAATTTTGATATATTAAGATACAACAAAGGATCATAAAGAACATTTACAACAAGTAGTACAATGTCTTGGAGAGAATAATTTACATGGAAATAATTATAAATTATTGTTTTGTGAGTCAAATATACATTACTTAGGAAATATCATTTCAAGAGAGGATGTGGTAGACTTCACAAAGATAGAATCAATTATGGAATGGCCAGTGCCTACTAACATACATGAAATACATAGATTTATGGGTTTGGTAGGATATGATCTAAGATTTATTGATGGATTTTCAAACATCACAAATCCTATTATAGAACTAAAGAATAAAAATATCAAATTTATATGTATAGAATAGTGTGAGGAAGCATTCCAGAAACTGAAAGATTTGTTGATGATGACTCCTATTTTCAAAGTACCAAATATGGATCAATGTTTTCTGGTATGAAAGAGTTTGTCAAAGGAAGGATTGGGTGGATTTCTAATGAAATAAGGCAGAGTAATTTCCTTCACTTCAAGGAAACTTTGACCTTATGAGGAGAATTATGTGATGTATGATTTAGAACCTGTGGTGATAGTGAACACATTAAGAATTTGGAGGTATTATCTAGTTGGAAGTAAATTTGAGTTGAATACATATCATTATAGAATTCAACACATAGTTATGGAGAGAAAATTGAATGCTATATAAAAAATATGGTTAGAATTACTAAGAGAATATGATTTCAACATATCATACATTGAAGGTGTTAGCACTAGGAATCACCCTCATACTGTAATGAGAATAAGCCCAGTACCCATCAATTTATACAGTAAATGTAAATGAGTTTTAGGTGGTCAAATGCAGAAGACTCAATAATAATAACGTTCTAACTCAGAAATATGGACTAGCATGAAGAAGCAATTGAGGTCTGGAATCAACTTCAGTCAGTAAGTTGGAGTAAGGGTGAATAGAGAGAAGACTTTGGTGAGGAGAGTGTAGAGGTCTATTATGGACATCAGGTCTTCCAGCAACCTAAGGAGGAAAAAATTAAATACAAGATCCTATTGAATTCAAATCTCAAAGAAACTGAAAGAAATTATAACAACACTATAATATAACATTCATCATAATACAGTCATAACAATCCATGTGAATCCTTCAATCATGAACTCTCTCGATATCAGAGGCAAATAGGATGGAACAAGAAAGTTGACTTAGATTAACCAAGATGTCTCAAAAATAGATACATAACTAGAGAACCAATGGTCTTCATAAAAATATTACAATAGAAGGGAGCCTATCTCAACCATTCGACCTCTTTACAAAATATCAAAATGACTCCTATATACTCAGAACAATTCACTACTAACCGCAGAGGCATGATTGAGTCTTTGCATTCAAGGCTTTACGTCTACATGTTCTCTGGAAGACTGTGCATGAAATCTTCTGTGAGATGCGAGCTTATGTTAGACGCAAGCTTCTGTCAGAAACAATCGTATTTCAGTAGGAACCTACAGAAGAATCGACTTGCTAACAGTCTGACATGGCTTTCCATTTAAGTGGTGAGATGAGGTTTTACCAACCAACCCCTCAATTTCAATAATTTCCTTCATTGGGATCAGAAAGGGGCCTCACATCCATGAATACTCCAGGCGGAAAAAACGACTTTATTCAGGTCAATACCGACGCCTCAAGGCAATGATGATATCATTTTCTACAATCGTGAGGGTATTCGGCCTTACCGTAACTCTCATGAAAATTGCACCTTCCTTCATGCTTCCAAGGCTTCAGGTGCTAGCTTATTCTCCACTACACATTCTTGCATGTGACCTCGGGCCATGACCTAGCACTTATGCCCAAATGAACTTCGGGACTTCGTCTTTCGAGGATCCTCATATCACTTTATCACAGCACCCCCGATTCCTGATTTGACAAAAACGCCCAACCCAAATCAACGGTTGGATATGATTTCCATTCGACGGTCGAGGATTCTCGCTGAAAACCACAAACTATTATCTTCATGTGATCAGTTCTCAATCTTCTTTATGGACGTGCTTCCATATGACTTTGGGTTGTGACCCTAGGCCCACTCTCGAGCGTTTCACGAGTTCACACTGCGCGAACTTGCATTGTGCCCCATTCTCAAATCTTTGATTCGTGAGACCGAGAACCTTCTAATCTGATGCCACACATCCCTCTAAATTTAACGGTCCATATCTATTTCAGGTTTTGGCCATCGGGGAGTTTTCCCTTGCCTCATTTCAAAACTCTCAATAGTCATTTACATGAAACCTTGGATCGAATGCCACCTATCGACTCAAGATCTACGACCCATATTAAATATTTTTTCGACCTTTGATCTCGGGCCTCTTCTGTGGCACTAAACTTCGAGCAAATTTCAGATCCCGAATACCCGCGAACCGTCGATCTAATTTTACTGATGGATCTCCATTGTTGGAAGATAATCTTGTCTACTTTCTTGTATTTTAAGCTCGAAAATGACTTCTATGAAAGCTGAGCTTTGTGTTCAAGGCTGATACGTATGCAAGCAAAGGATTGGGTCACCTAGTGACCTTTTGAAATATTTATGTGATAACATTTGGCTCCACAGGGGATGGCATGCTTCCTGCGAGCTGCAAAGAACAATCATTTCTAGTCACCTTAAGCATTGGGTTATGGAGTCAAGCTCTCAACATTTATCCAAAGGCTGACATGTACACTATTCTACTTATAAAAAGGAAAACAAACACACATGCTCCAGAAAGAGCTTATTTATGTACAAAACCTAAACTAACTAGATTTTACAATGGGCTAGGTGAAAGAAAACTTCCACAATAGCCATTCAAACTGTTTGATAAATGAATTCTTCGCTTCAGCGCAAATGATCCATAAGAAAAAAGTAAAGTGTGATAGTTGGCTAATTTCATTCTTATGATCACCCATATTACCTTCAAATGTTGATAAAAAGATCAAGCCTGCATGCTCCAAAGAATTTGAAAATTTTAACTTTATGTACTCATTGATAGGGTCATGAAACTGATAGAAACACATGATTAACTTATGAATGATTACCTTCACTTTTTCAAAGTTGTTGACAGCTTGCTTGATGTCCCCTACAGACACACTTAATTGAAAGACAAGCACAAGAATCTGTGGGTCCAAAAGCTTCTTACTGTGAACTGTAGGTACAAGTGGAAGAAGGATGGATGTACGTGGTTGTTGATCCACTAATGATTGTGGATTTACTTCAGGCTGTGTATAAATGACCTCTTCATGTACCTCAACTAAGGGTTGGTCCTGGTAAAATTTGTTGTCTTTCATGACAAGGCCAACCATTGCATCATCCTTATTGTATTCATAGTGATCAAATACAATATAAGATTGTTGCTCATTATCACTAAGATATTCATCAAAAAGCAGTTGTCTTTCATATCTATGATCAACCTTTAAATCAGTAATTTTATCAAGAAAATAACTATTAAAAATATGTATTTCAGAAACAGTAGTAACTGATGCTCCTAGTTGTTCATACACATGATTTCTATCAATACAGAGTTTTTAATTGATACATGCTTCGAAGAAAAAATCATCCACATCTTTTCCTTCATATGGACAGCAAGAAAAAACTACCTTATGCTCAGAGTTGAGATGATGCTGACTTTGAATTCTGCCACAGGCTCGAAGGTTCTCCTCCACTTCCCCAGCATCCATGAATAACTGAGATAAAGATGTTGATTTCCTTTCTCTCAGGTGAAGGACAAGCTCTGAATGTTGAGACATGACATAGTACACCATGGTAGCAGTCTCTGTGGGTCTGATCTCTACAAGCATATTATGATACACACGGTAAAACCTCCTATTGAAGAAGTCCAAGGCTTCCTCTTCCCCTCTCATCAATGCATTAAAATCATTCCAATATTGATAAAGGGACTTGTTTTCACCCCACCACTTCAAAAATGTATTGCATAATTCAACCTAGGAACCAATGGAGTCATCTCCCAAACATTTAAACCACAGAACAACATCTCCAAACAATGAATTTGAGAACAATCTCATGGAAACATCATCATGAGAAATCTCAAATTGACCAACAAAGTTCTCAACGGCCTCCACATGCCTCTCAGCTATAACATGATCTTCCCCAGAAAAATGAGGAAGATATTTAAAGAAATCAGGAGGATAAGGATGAAGATGATATGGAAGATTTAAAGGTTTAAACAACCTGTCTATGATTCTAGTTTGAAAACTAGTGGGCTGAATATGAGGCTTATCACATTGATGGCAAGGCACAATAGTAACAATAGGATGATATGAGATTTGAGGAGGTTGCGAATTAGTTTCAACCTCCTCATGGATGAAAGGGTGATTTAATCTTGGAGGGATCTCAATATGAAGTTTATCCTTATGAATAGGTTGAGTTAAGGATATAGGATCAACATCTACAACACAAGCAGAAAGTATGGATTCTTCCTCCAAGGATGGATATATAAAGGAAGGTTGGTGATCAACCGAATAAACAAAGAAAAATATGATCCTTTTTATATCTGAAGGGAAAAACAAAAATGAGTTGATAAAGAATAACAAGAGTTCATGCAGAAACCTCATAAGTCGATACCTACTCATTCCCTTCATCTTTATGTCAATACGATATTCCCCAGTGGAGTCTCTGATTGTGCAATCACCAGGTAGATGATCACACTCAATTTTTGTATCCCACTCTTGTCTACCATCAAGAGCTGGATCTATGTCATTGTTCCCAGGGAGCTCTTCAATCTACTCAAATTTATCCCCGACAATAATGCCATTTATGTTAGCACTAGGAATCCCCCTTAGACTGTAATGAGAATAATCCCACTACCCATCATTTTATACAGTAAATGTAAATGAGTTTTAGGTGGTCAAATGGAGAATACTCAATAATAATAACGTTCTAACTCAGAAATATGGACTAGCATGCATAAGCAATTAATGTATAGAATCAACTTCAGTCAGTAAGTTGGAGTAAGGGTGAATAGAGGGAAGACTTTGGTGAGGAGAGTGTAGAGGTTTGTTGTGGACATCAGGTCTTACAAAAACCTAAGGAGGAAAAACTTAAACACAAGTTCCTCTTGAATTCAAATCTCAAAGAAACTTAAAGAAATTATAAAACAATATAATATAGCATTCATCATAATACAGTCATAACAATCCATGTGAATTAGTCAATCATGAACTCTCTCACTATGAGAGGAAAATAACATGGAACAAGAAATATGAATTAGATTAACCAAGATGTCTTAAAAATAAATACATAACAAGAGAACCAGTGTTCTTCATAAAAATATTACAATAGGAGGGATCCTAGCTCAACCATTCAACCTCTTTACAAAATATCAAAATGACTCTTGTATACTTAGAACAATTGTCCATTAACAACAGAGGCGTGCTCGAGTCTCTGCATTCAAGGCTTTACGTATGCATGCTCTCAGGCATATTGTGCATGTAGTATTCTATTAGATGCAATATTTTGTCAGACGCAATCGTGTTTCAGTGCGAACTTGCAGACAAAACGACTTGTTGATAGTCCCACCTGGATTTCCATTTAAGTGGTGAGATGAAGTTTTACCAACCAGTCCCTCAGTTTCAATAACTACCTTCATTGGGATCAGAATGGGGCCTGACATCCATGAATACTCCAGGAGGCAACACTGACTTTCTTTGTGTCAATCATGACACCTCGAGGCCATGATGATCTCATTTGATACTATCGTGAGGGTCTTCGGCCTTGGCGCAACTCTCATGAAAATTGCACCTTCCTTCACACTTCCAAGGCTTCAAGTGACAACTTCTTCCCCATTGCGCATTCTTGCATGTGACCTTATACCACAACCTGGCTCTTATCCCCACAAGAACTTCGCAAATTCGTATTTTGGGGATCATCATATCAATTGATCACAACACCCCCGATTCTTTATTCAATGAAAAAGCCCAACCAAAATAAATGGTAGGATATGATTTCCATCCGACGGCTGAGGCTTCTCACTGAAAATCCTAAACTATTAGCTTCATGTGATGGGTGCTCAATATACTTTATGGAATCTCTTCCATATGACTTTGGGCTGTGACACTGGGCCCACTCTTGAGAATTTCGTGAGTTCTCACTATGCAAACTTGTGTTGTGCCCCATTCTCAAAACCATGATTCGCACAAGTGAAAACCTATTGATCCGGTGCCACGTTTCCCTCTGAATTTAATGGTCCAAATCTGTTTTGAGTTTCGACCATTTGGGATTTTTCCCTTGGCTCATTTCAAAACTCCCAATAGTCATTTCCATGAAACCTTGGATTGACTGCCACTTGTCTCCTCAAGATATACGGCCCATATTAAATCTTTGCTCGACCTTTGATCTTGGGCCTCTGTCTTGGAAACTTCAAGCATATTTTGGATCTTGAATACTTGCAAACGGTCGATCTGATTTGCATGATGGATCTCCATCGTTGGAAAATAAGCTTGTCTACTTGCTTGTATTTTAAGCTTGAAAAGGACTTCTATGAAAGTTGTGTTTTGTGTTTAAGGATGATACCCATGCAAGCAAAGGAATGGGTCTCCCTGCGACCTTTTGACATATTTATGTAATAACATAAGGAATGGTGAATAGAGTGGCACATGCTTTAAGTTGTAGACCACATGTTTTCTCAATTTCCCCATTAAAAACAAATTTAAGAGAAAACATTTTGAAGTTGTAATTAGAATATGAATGGTACAAATAAGTCAAATCATAGTTAGAGTATGAAGTAACATAAATTCTAAACTATGAAGGATCTTCATTAGACAATGGTAACTTACTATGATTTTATGGAAGGATATATGTTCTAATTGAATGATGAAAGTAATAATTTTATATTTAGAGAAGCTCATAGAGAATTTTTTATGGCTCATTCAAGAGTAAAAAATATGAATGCAAGCCTAAAATAATTATTCTTTTAAAAAGGAATGAAAAACAATATAGTTAATTTTTTAGCTAGTTGTCTTGAGTGTCAAAAAGTAAAGGTTTAACATTAGCATCCAACGAGATTGTTACACCCACATGCAATATAAGAATCTAAATGGGAAGTGATTTTGAAGGATTCTATTGTTGGATTACTAATGAATTTGAATATATAGGATTATATATTTGTACTAGTAGACACTATGACTAAGAGTGCACATTTTATCCCAATAAAGGCTACTTATTGAGAACCAAACATTGCAACATTGTTCGTAAGAAAAGTACTAAGGTTACATGGAATTTGGAATAAGATGATCCCAGACATAGGATTAGTATTGATGGGAAGATATTTGATGAGTTTCCAAGAAGAATTAGGAATGCAACTTAATTTCAGTACATCATACCATCAAAAGATCATCCAAAGACTAATAGATGGATTGAAAGAATAAGTAAGATATTGGAAGAAATGTTGCAAATGTATGTGATGGATCAACATAAGTGCTGGGAAGAATGCTTACCACTTTTAAAATTTCCATATACTAATAGATACGCAAGTTTTATTACAATGACACCATTCCATTTTTTTCATTGAAGACCATGTAGAACACATTTTATTTAGAATAGGATAGAGAGTAGAGTCCTAACTGGACCAATCATAATTGAATAAATGGAGGAAAATATGAACATGATTAAGGGAAGATTAAAAGAAGTGCATGATAGTAGAAAATTTATTGGGATGTGAAAAGGTCATAGAAATGATGAAGGTTGAGATAATGTATTTGGTAGATAGGTAAACTAATTGATCATTCCACAATTAACAAGTTGACACAAGGACTTGGATCACATTTCAAATTTTGAAATCTAATTTCAACTAGTGACAGTAACTCTTGTATTATTTATTTGTATAATTTTTATTATTCATTTTATAGAATGGTTATGTGTAAAATAAGATGTTGTAGGAATCATTTGGGGTTTGATAAAACCCAAACATTGTAGAAAACATAGTATGCAAATATGTATTAATCAACGTTAGTTTTCCAAGTGGTTTGACCTCTTATTGGTCCATAAAACACAAATATATGAAATCTAGAATATTATCTAGTTTACAATGTTGATTATTTACAATTGCAATGATATTTATTTGGAGATATGATGTGTCCATAACTCACCTTTTATATCTACAGTTGTATGAGCTAAGATTTTAAATTGTGCATCATTAGAATTTCTCTGATATCAGAACTCATAATCTTTGAAAGTTGTAGAATACATTTTGTGTGTTGATTTGACTCTCTGTAACTAGATGTTGTAATTATATTCATTATTAAAATTATTTGATGCAATTAAATTTCTATCCCTGGAGTCTATGGAAAAAAAAAGGATTTTATGTTTTGCAAAAAATATATAAATTGTTTATTATTGAATTCTTGACATATTATTTTAGTATTATTATTCCAACAAATCAAAACATTCGTTAGTTAACACCAAATTGTATTATCCTTATGTTAGACAGTTGGTTGTAATTGATGTTTTTGAACAATTGGTTGTCATTGATGTCAACAAAAAAAGGTTGTTATTCTTGTCAATAGATGTGATGGGTGTATTTGGAGAAGTCTCCAAATTTTCCCCCTTGTGGTGTAGCTCTAACCATGGCCCTCACGAGAATACATTTTGAAGAAGTCTACAAGAAACCCATAGGTGTGGTCATGAATCCTGAAGTTGTTTGAGGAATAAGGACATGAAGGATAGTGTAAATTCAAGTAAGAAACTCATATATGGATAGTTCCCGTCATTTTGTTTCCAATGGTAGGTGTAATTTCACATAGTTCCTCACGGTGGAGGAGTTAGGAGGTCATGAAGTTAGAAGCCCCAAATATGGATTAAGAAGCCTCTAATTGACTGCAAGTCATTAATGAAAGGGTAAAGTGGTTGTAAAAAGAAATCTCAAGAATCCATAAAGTTAATGAAATAGTTTACCTAGAAAAATTATATATACACCTCAAGAAGTCACTCATAAGTACATTCAGACACACATTCTATTGAATATCTTCTATGTGAGTAAGTGATCTATTAGTTAGTTTGGGATGGAGAAATATGAGGGAGTGAAGGAGAGAGTTTCAGGATTGTAGGTGTGTGGAGGTTTATTTGAAGAAACAATATTTTTTCTAACCCCCTCAAGTCATACTAATAGTGTCTCGTGAGGCACCCCCACATCTTTGCTAATGCCTATCATGTCAGACTCATGTGAAAACTAGTGTTGGTCTGATGAGGAAAATACATAGTTAAGAAAGGATGCTTGTACAGGGTTTTTGATGCCCAGGTTAGTCTATTTTTCTATGATATGAAGCACTAGGTTAGTTACAGGTCGTAAGGTATGTTTATATGGATGATTTGATCGATATATCTTGGTGACAAGGTACATTTTTGAAGCATGGTATCATGATTTGGGAATATTGTAGACACATGTATTTTTGTTGTTGATACATGGTAGAGGTACACACTCGGTGTATGGTAGTGATTGTGCATAATATACCTTTGTGATGGCATGATACATTGTTAGAGACACATCTTGGATACTTGGCATATGGTTTTATGGTATCAATTGGTACATGGTTTATGGATGTTGGGACATGCTTGAGGCTCATGGTTTGAGGTACATATTGGTTACTCTTTGATTATGTGATGGTCATGCCTTGATATCTTGCTTAGGCATTGGTATTTATTTGAGGCACATATTTGGTGCATATTATTGGTACATGTATGAGGTGAATGTTAAGCCCTAATATTGGCTCATTACCCCTTAATTGGGGAATATTACATTAGTAATGTTATTTTATTTATGCCGGATTTATTCCATTAGTTGTAATTATACCTCCTAGTCTCCTATATATACCAAGGAGACATTTTCATTTGGAATCATCTTGTACTTGAACATTTATGTGGGGTAAAAGGAGGTTGCCCCCTCTAAGAGGCTTATTATCTGAAATTATCTCTTTTTCAAGGCATTGAGTACTTATTCTGAGGTTTTTCTATGCTATATTGATATTTGGTCCTTAACATATGGTATCAGAGCTCAAGGTCTTGGGGTTTCGCTGCTACATCTGAGACACCTTGGAATTTTCGCTATACCTTTTTTTCTACAACGTTTCAGAAGGAACAACTTGGAGGATATTTAGTAGATGGATCAAGGTACGTTGGGTTAAAACTTCATCTCTTGATATCTTATAATTTCATAGATATATCCTATTCAAGATAGGGTTATGGAATCATCCTGAACTGAGTTATTGCAGAATTTTCTCTATAAAACTTTTTCTATAATGTTTCAGACCTTGAACTCTGGAGGATATTCAAAGAAATTAGTAAGGTATATGTGGTAAAAATTTAAGATTTTGGGTAATCTTAAATTTGTATATACACCCTGTGGAAGATAGGGTATTGGACTAGTCCTATTGACTAGTCTCAATAAGGTGTTCCAGGTAAAACAATCATAACTTCTTCCTAGAGTATCCAAATTGAGTGGGACTAGTTTCATTGGATATTGAACAGTCTGTAGTATTTCGGGTATGAGTTTCAGAATTTTATATCAATTACTTTGTGTGGGGCATGCTATATAAGTGAGATCTCCTGAAAAGGCTAAAAATCAGCCAGTTGTGGGGAGGTTATCGTAAATTCCACTTGGCACATCCAATTTTGATCAAAACTATGGAATTGTAGAGAAGAAATATTAGAGAACTACATAAAATAAAGTGTCATACCCAAAAGGGCCGAAATTTGGGAGATAAAATAGAAAAAAGATTGTCTAGTAGAACCACCTCAAAATCAAGGTTCAAAAGTGATACTTGACCAACATGCCACCCAAAAAGGGAACTTCTACACCAAATAATCCTCCAGAAAATCTTACTTGAACTATTGATGAAGGTGAAGAAATGTGTAGGGACATAAATGATTTACAAAATAAGATAGTAACAAAAGATGAACTACAAGAGATGGAAGCTAAGTTGGAGGCAAAGATGAATGGTTTAAAACAGGAGATCATGGAAGTATTGAAAAATTTCGTAACAGAGGAGACACCTAAAAGTGAAAATGCATCCCACGAAATTCATGATGAGGACACAAGGAAGGTGAATCAAGAATGGATAAACTCCAACTTTAGTTTGAAGACTAACCACGTTCCTAAGATCGATATGAGGAAGTTTGATGGAAAGGACCCAATCACATGGATACTTCAGATAGAGAAATTCTTTGATCTACATAATGTTCCACATACACAAAAGGTATGAATTGCTTCTTTATATTTAGAGCCTAATCAATTTGTATGCTATTGATGGATTTGTTCTCACAAATCACTCGTCACTTGGAAAATTTTCACAGAAGAAATGATAGCACACTATGAGGACACAAGGAGCAATACCTTCTTTAGCCAATTGATAAATCTCAAGCAAAAGGGTTCAATTACCGAGCACATTGAGAACTTACAAAGATTGAATATAAAGGTAACAGATATTCCAGATGAGCAATTGATTGATGTATCATAGGAACTTTAAAGGATAACATTCAACATGAGGTTCACCTTCGAGAACCCAAAACATTGGAGAATGCATTTAAGGTGGCAAGAAATGTTGAAAGTAAAAATATGGCTATGGCTACTAGAAGGACCAATCATAACATCTATAGAGAGAACAATGCTCCTTCTTCTAAAACACCTCAACAATTGGAAGAAAGAAAAGAAAAATATTTATGCTTTAATTATGACAGGAAGTATAGTAAGGGACATAAGTGTGGTGAGAAGAAATTATTCTACATAGATTGTGAAGAGCAAGAAGAACAAGAACAAGAACCATCTCAAGATGAAAACGTAGAAGCAATTTCGTCTAAAGAGTTGACTCCAATGATATCGTGTAATGGATTGGCTAGAATTAGCACTCCTCAAACCCTCAAGATCGAAGGATACATCAAAAAGAAAAAGGTAATAGTTCTAATTGATTCTGGCAGTACTCATAATTTCATTCACTATAAATTAGCCAAAGCTCTCAATTACTTT
>JASDQU010011492.1:69041-83436 GCA_032191745.1 Picea mariana | reverse complement strand
TGATCCCCCCTTGCTTATTTTCTCGAACTACCATGGGACTGATCCATTCAGATTCATCCATTGGTTCTATTATGCCAAATTCCAATATTTGTTCAATTTCTTCTTTCACTTTTTTCTTATACACTGGATTCATCCTATATGGTCTCTGTCTGACAGGTCTAGCATCTATTTTTAGGGGTATTTTCATCTCAACTATATCACTTGATATTACTTTTATCTATGTAAAGGTGGGTGGAAACAGGTCATTGTATTCACACATTAACTCTGTTATCCTTTCTAGTGTCTACTCATCCCAGTAGTCTGCAATGCTTTCCATTTTCAGATATTCTTTTGTTCCAATATTGACTTTCTTGACATTGATTGGTGCAACAAATTCCTCTAACTCCAGAGATGGACCTTCCACCTCTCTATTTCCTTCAATATCATTGATTTGAATGTTGTGTGTATCATCTTCATATAGTGCTTCCTCTTCGACATGATAACATGAGAGTAATTATTTGACTGTCTGTCTATTCTGTTGTTGAGATTATGTTATAATTTCGACCTCGGGTTCATCAAAAAATATCACTCCATGTATCAAATTCAAGGATGAATCAATATAGGGGTTTTCATGCTCAAATGAGAAGGTTACCAGAAAATTATGCTATAATATTGTCCATTCTATAGTACCTCTACACATCTCCTAGTCTATGTACCAGTTCCCTGAGATCGCTTCCAATGTATGAATGAAGTGATGAGGCCATTCCTTTGGTGGTGTCATCCTCCAATGTTTTATGCATTTCTCTAGGTTCTCACTTGGCCTTCCTCACCTATCATACATCTGCAATGTATTTCTCCCATGTTCTACACCAAATATAATGCACAGTATCCTTTTACACTGATACCAGTCCTGAATTGCTTCTTTGTCCACACCCCACCATAATGTAGGTCTTTCCTTGAGTACAACATCTAGGGATAACAACCTATGATTTTCCAAAACTTCCTCCTCATAAATTGTCAATAATTCCTCTAAGTTGTTCAAACCATGAAAACTTAGAGTTTCCCTTATCTCTGTGCCAACCCACCTTACTGCACAGTCTATTCTTGTGCACCTCGTTGTGGAGACTTCATGTACTCTCAACTTCCAATTCTCCAGACCCGTGTCTAAGTCTGAATCACATGATGTAATTCTTCTCCAACTAAGTATCCCATCTATAGTTGGATTGACATAATCATCTTCTTGCGCAACAGGAATGATTTTAAAGATGGAAATTTATTTTAAAATGTATAAACCTTGGCGAATCTTACTAATCCTTCATATGTCAACTATAAATGTTTGGCAATATTTTTGTAAAAATATTCGAATTTCTAAGGATTTTATATAGTTTGTATAAAATTTTGATGATTTTTGAGGTAAAATAATATTATCCTATAGAATTTGGGCGAATCATTTTTAGAATAGCGAATCTGTTTTGGGAAAAACCAAGGAAAATTAGCCCATGAGAGAAATTTAGCCCCTAAAATCATCTATCTTGTGTAGTGGTTCTGTATAATTGATTTATTTCTTTTAAATCCAAACAATTTGCCTCTACATAATTTTCTCCTTCTAAAGGATCCAGGGGTGCAATAACTCTATATTCGCCTGATTCAAAAGTCATTTTCCTTTTCTTCAATTTGATTACATCCTAGTTATCAAATTCCTAATCCAATCCAAGTAGTTTTGGATAGGGTGTTGTGCCATAGACTATTTCTGTCACTTCAAAATATGCCACAGTGCTCACTCCATCCAAGTCTATTGTCATACCTTTAAGTCTTCCAATTGGTAACACTTTATGTTGATTTACTAGTTTTAACTAGATAGGTGAATAGCCTAATGTGGGTTCCCTCATACAGTGCCATGTCTTCTTAGGAAAGAGATTTACTTTAGAGCCTAAATCAAGTATTATATCCCCCATATTGAAATCCCCAGAGTTGGAATTTAGACTTAATTCCTTGCTTGTTCTTCTTCTTGTATGGAGATTATCGATTTCTTTTTTCTCTAATTTCCTTTTGACCACTGTGTCACATATTTCTATAAAATTCTGTAAGACCTTAATGGATGATGGATAGTTCAATAACTTAACAAAGGATTATAGAAACGTTTTATGGTACTTAATTGGTCTAAAAGGTTGTCCTTTCCTGGTGTGATCCATTGAAGATGGCATCTAATACATTGGTGGGTCCTGAGTTTGTTGTGAAACTAATGTAGATGTAATTTTCTCCTTAAAAATCTCATGTCTAGCCTCCTTAAATGTTTCCTTTTCCTTCTGCACGCCAAAATTCTTTTGTAGCTCAATATTTTTCTTTACCCATTGGTTTTGAGTTGGATCTTATTTTTCTGTATCATCTACTATCTTGGTGCCTCATTGAGTGACTATATTGATGTTTTTCCCATCATCACGGGCTTCTGTAAAAATCCACTAGACATTCTGATTGTTTTGGTTCCTTTTTTCCTATATTTTTTCCAAGAGTATTGGGAAGTATTCTATGTCATGGTATGTTGCACAACAATACCTGCATGTCATAGGTGGAAGTGGACAATTCCTTGCGTAATGTCCTGGTTTTTGGAACTTTTGGCATGCTATTGGACCTCTGCCTCGTCCAAATCCTCCTCTTCCTCATCCCCCACCTTCGAATCCACTTCTATCTCCTCACGGTGCATTGTATTGGGGTACCTAGTTATATTGTGTGGGATTATACTATGGTTGCGCATTTTTGTACCGTGTCTGCACAGGGTTGAATGGTGGTGGCACATTTTTGAACTACAATGCAACTTTCCCTATCATCATCTCTACTTGCACCCTGTATGTGTCTGAAGTTATTTCTCTTATCAGTTCTAGTGTTCTACAGTCCTTATCATCATGACCTAGTGATTTGCAATACGAAATTTCTTTCACTATATTATACTTTTGCATCATTGGTAAATGATATGGATCATATCCATCTATCTTACAAATCTCACACCATGGTCCTCTTTTTGGAAAGGGGTTTGACACCTCTGCTTCCAAGTATAGTGAAAAAGTTTGGCATTCATTCTTATGATGTCCTTATGTCGTACATAACGTACACCAAAAAAAAATATCTTCTCTTTTCCCCTATTCTAGTTCAGTTGAAAGGTCATATTCTTCATATCCTCCTTCATGTTAGAAAAAAAAGATTGTGGAGCAATAAAATAAAACACAGAAGATAAACAATACAATAGAGGCACAAATATACATGGTTCACCAAGTGTGGGCTACGTCCACCAGAGAAATTTCCAGGTCCTTCCTTTATTATTATCCAACAAATGAATATATACAACCTACAACACAACCATTGTAACTTCCTCTTCTTTTTATCACAATATCCTCACTCAGAATACAATATTCACAATGATACATAGCCACAATACATTTCCATCATAATATAGGGTTGTCTTGGAGGTAAAAAAAACCTAACATAACTTCTACCATCAGATCTATGACCATATAATGAACTGTCCATATTTATTATGAAATTACAATGTAAATTTGCAAGGAATTTTTTCCTTTGGGGGGTTCGCCCCCAAACCCCCATCGGGGAATTCTGTCCCCTGAACCCCCGTCGGGGACTTGCTTGCCTCTGAACCCTGTAGAGGGGGTAACCCTCCCTACACTCTCCCACCTAGAGGAGTGTACATTCTTCCAGGGTGTCAAGTCTTCATGGAGTATAAATATGGTTGAAAACAAAGACCTTTGAATCAGGAAAATAATCAAGCTCCACAACCAACAATCTCCCACTTGGATACTGATATCAACAAATCCACCAATGTTGTATATGTTGGACTATGATCCTTCTTGGACCTGGAAAATTTCTCATCGCCACCTTCATTCTTGAATACCAGGTGAAACTGAGAAGGAACTCAGTTTCTCCCTAATTACTCCCTTTGTTAACATGTCTGCATTATTTTGGGTAGTGTTTAACTTTTCCAACTTCAAATGTCCATATTCCAAGATAGATCGTATGAAATGGTACCTAAGATGTATATTCTTAGTATTCTAAAGGAAGGATTAGTTCTTTGCAAGATGAATAGCGCTCTCACTATCAAAGTACAACCTGTTATTCTCCTGCTTCTTTCCCAATTCCTCCATAAACCTATGTAACCAAATCATCTTTTTACTAGCCTCTGTAGAAACAACATACTCTACCTATGTTGTTGAAATTGAAACAACCTTTTGCAGTTTCGAAATCCAATTTATTTTTGTTCCACCTATAGTAAAAGCATACCCTGTGGTCCTCCTCATGTTATCTTTATCACCTTCCATATCTCAATCAACATATCCCCGTAGAACAGTGTCTGAACCTCCAAAACATAATGCATGAGTAGAAGTACCTCTCAAATACCTGAGAATCCACTTTACTTCTTCCCAATTTTCTTTACCTGGATTGTTCATATACCTTCTCACAACCCCCATTGCATGTGAAATATCTAGTCTTGTGAAAACCATCGCATACTTCAAGATGCCAACTACTGATCAATAAGGGACATTGGACATGTATTATATCTCCTCATGTGTCTTTTGACACATTTCCTTAGTCAATTTGAAATGGTTGGCCAAAGGTGTACTAATTGGTTTTGCATTCTTTATTCTAAACCTCTCCAACACCTTCTCTATGTGCTCACCCTGAGCCAATGTCAATTTGCAATTTTTCTTGTCTCTTGTTATTCTCATACCAAGGATTTTCTTTGCGGCACCCAAATCGTTCATTGCAAATGAATTATATAATTTCTTCTTGAGAACATTTATATCCTGCATATTAGACCATGCAACAAGAATGTCATATACATACAATAGAAAGATAATATAGCTTCCATTTTCTATCCTTTCAAAATAAACACAGTGATCAGAATGACATCTACTAAAACATTGTTCTATCATAAACCTGTAAAAATTCAAATACCACTGCCTCGGAGCTCGCTTTAGACCATAGAATATCTTCTTCAACCTACATACCAAATTTTCCTTCCCTTTGACCTCATACCCCTTTGGCTGCTACATATCTTCCTCCAAATCCCCATGGAGAAAAGTTGTTTTTACATTTAAGTGTTCAAGATGCAAATCTTCTACTTCCACAAGACTTTAAATAGTCCTAATTGAATTCATTTTAACAACATGAGAAAATAATTCATCAAAATATATACCTTTGTTTTATGCAAACCCCTTTACAACAAGTCTAGCCTTGTACCACTTTTTGCCTCCATCTTCTTCCTTCAACTTGTAAACCCATTTATTCTGTAATTCTCTTTTTTCTATAGGAAACTGAACTAAATCCCAAGTCTGGTTATTTACTGAGAAATCTATTTCCTCTTGCATTCCTTGCTCCTACTTCTTTTTAGTGTCTACCTGCATTTCCTCTTCATAACATTCTGGTTCACCAAAATCAGTCAACAATAAATAATACATTGAAGGAGAGTATTATTTAGGGGTTCTACTTAACTTGTTAGATTTTCTAACAACACTTGCAGGATTTTGAGGTACCTGTTGCTCCTGTTGTTGTACATTTTGATTTTTTGGTACCTTTGGAGTTTATTTTTCAGTAATATCATCAAGAACTATGTATTATGGTTTTTCTTTTCTGTGTATCTTTCCCTCCAACTGATCTTTGTAAATGACATTCTCATTGAATATGAAATCTCTACTCCTAATGGGTTTTTTATTTTCATAATCCCATAAGTGATAACCAAAATCATTAACATAGTATCTAATAAAGGTACACTTCTTAGATTTTTTCTCAAGCTTTGTTCGATTTTCTTTATCAATATGGACAAATGATTCACAACCGAAAGTCCTAAAAAAAGAATAGTTTACCTTTTTACTTGTCCATTCCTCCTCTGGAACTATACATCCAAAGAGCTTGAAGGTCCTCTATTTATTAAGTAAATAGCAATATCTACAACATCTTCCTGGAAATATAAGGCAAAACCAAGATGCAATCTCATACTCCTTGCATGCTCCATGATTTTCATGTTCATCCTTACCGACACACCATTTTCTTATGGATTTCATGGATCTGTCTTCTCTGTACGAATCCCATGGTATGAATAGTAATCATGCAACTCCTTGCTACAATATTCACCTCCATTATCTGATCAGAGACACTTCAACCTTTTTCCTATCTCATTCTGAACCAAAGATTTGCATTTCTTAAAAGTATAAAAAACATCAGAGTTTTGTCGAATGCAATAAACCCAAGTTTTTCTAGGTGCATCATCAATAAATGTAACATAATAATGAGTGCCACCAAGAGATGATACCTGAGATGGTCCCCATACATCTGTATGCAAAATCTCTAACCCTTCACTCTTCTTTTCTTTTACGACTCTGAGAAATATGACTCTCTTATGTTTTCCATAAACACAATGCTCATATAAATCCAAGTCAATTTGTTTAAGATCCGGCAACAAATTTCTTTTGTGAAGTATATACATCCCCTTCTCACTCATGTGTCCAAGCCTATGATTCCATAGTGTTGTATTCATGCTTGCAGAAGCTAAATATATAGAAGAGTCAATATTTCCAATACATAAATACAATGTACCTACCTTCTCTCCTTTTTCTATCACCAATGATCCTTTGGTGACCTTCCACACCTTATTTGTAAATATGGATATAAAACCTTCACTTTCCAACTACCCTGTTGAAATTATATTTTTCCTTATATCTGGAACATGTCTTACCTCTTTCAACAACCATTGGTTTCCATTCCTTTCCTTTATTTTGACCTTTCCCATTCCAACAATTTTGCATGGTGCATCATCACCCAAATGAGCCTGTCCAAAATCAACTTGAACATAATATAGAAAATGTTTCCTATGGCATGTGGCATGAAATGAATCCTCTGAATATACTACCCAAGAATAAGAAATATTATCTACAGAAATAATCAAAGCATATTGTAACACATCACCTGTTACATTTGCTTCCTGATTTTTCTCCCGTTGTCCATCTCTTTGTTTCTTTGGATCTCTGCAGTATTTATTCATATATCCTTTCTTCCCACAATTCCAACACTCTATCTTTCTTAGTCTGGATTTGGATCTTCCCTTCCTAGAATTCTCATGCTTCCCTGAGCCCTTTCCTCTATCCTTTTGTCTTCCCCTGTTATCCATGTTTAACAAATTACCTAACACATTTCCTCACTAAGGATAACACCAACAACATCATCAAATTTTAAAGTGTTTGAACCAAAGACAGAGTTAATTACAACCATGACCAAGTCGTTCCATCTTTCTGGAAATGATCATAAGATTTGAAGATCCTTGACCTCATCATCAAAGTTCACTTTTATAGAACTTAGATGATTAGTAACTGTATAAATTCATTTAAATGATCTGCAACAGACCCACCTTCTGACATCTTCATATGAAATAATATCTTCATTATAAATACCTTATTGCACACCAAGGGTTTTTCATAGAGTTTATCCAATGCATCCATCAACTCCTTCATTTTCTTTTCTTTCAAAATATTGATAGCCATCGACGCTTCCATGCTCAGTCGTATCGTTCCTAGAGACTTTCTATCAAGAATATCCCATTCTTCATCATTCATGGCCATCCACTTCTTTGATATTCCACCCAATGGTAGGAATGGATGCTTCTGATATAAATAATCTTCCATCTGAATCTTCCATAACTGGTATTTTTGGCCATTAAATTTCTCGACCCTAAACATTCCATCTTCCACCATTGCTCCCACTCGAACTAGGAACCTTTTTTTCTGTGAGTTACCTTTCTCTCTAATACTAGTTGTTATAACAACATGATTGCGGAGAAATAAAATAAAACAAATGCAGAAATAAAAAACAAAAGATACATAATAAAATAGAGACACAAATATACATGGTTCACTTAGTGTGGGATACGTCCACCATAGAAATTTACAGGTCCTTCCTTTGTTACTATCCACCAAATGAAGGGATACAACCTACATCACACCCACAATAACTTCCTCTTTTTTCTCTCATAGTATCCTCACTCAAAATACAATATTCTAAATGATACATAGCCACAATACATTTCCCTCATAAAACAGGGTTGCTTTCTAGGGAAAACAACCCTAACATAACTTCTACAATCAGACCTGTGACCTTATAATGAACTATACAGATTTATTATGAAATTAAAATATACATTTACAAGGAATTTTTTCCTTCGAGGGCTTCTCACTTGAATCCCCGCTGGGGGCCCGCTTTCCCCCAGACCCCACAGGGGGAGTAATCCCCCTTTCATTCCATTGCGTGGAGGAGTGTACATTCTTCCAGGGTGTAAAGTCTTCATGAGGTATAAAATGTTTGAAAACAAAGACTTTTAAATCAAGAAAAGAATCAGGCTCCACAGCGAACACTTAATCTCCTCTATTGTTGGATCTTTCAGTTGATATTGGTTTTCTTCCAGCTGTGGGGCTTCTTGCAGGGCCTCTGCCTGATTTTGGAACATATGTTTTCTGAAAGGATACTTCGAGTGTGGTAAAAGTGAGTTCACAAATAATTGCCTATGTTGCATGTCAGTAATTGAATACTTCAACTTACCTTTCAGATGTTTGAGCCTATGATTAATCTCCCAAACAAACTCAACTAGCTTCTTCCTGATTTCAATCATTTCATTCTTCTACTAGTATTATAATCTTGGCTTCTGAAACTCATTTACCAATATATTTTTCACCTCTGCGACAGTCTTTGGTACTCCTTATGAACTGTTTACATCAAGGCTCATGTACTATTCTAGCGCATGGTTCCTGAGTGTTATATCTAACTACATGAATTTTGTATCGTCATATGTGAAATGATTCACTTCGTAGAACTTTTCATAGATAAATTTATTCTTCTCAAGGTCCTCAGATGCCTCACTCTGAAACTATGGTAATCGGATGGTGGAATCTAGTCCTGCCATTTTGAAATGTGTTGAACTACTACCTTCGTATGGTGTATATAGTTGACTGTTAATTCTTGAACTTGCTCCCCTAGTTGGTTTTCCTTGATTCGACCCCTGATCTGCTACTCCTCTTCCATTAAAATTTGTTTTTCTAAATGTTGGTGTTCTTTCAGGTGTATTAGTCACACATGGGGTTGTAGGTTCCAAACTGACTGTGATATGGATTGGAGTTATTCCTTTTTTTCATGACCCTACAGCACATTTTTTCCTTTCATATGTTTCACATAGGATTTCCTCAACATGATCGATAGCCCAAAGATCCTCTACCTCTTATGCATCACTCATCAAGCCCTCTCTATCGACCATGGCCCTATTTTTGTTGTACATCTTATATTCTAAGGTCTTCTACTGCACATCTTTATAGATTTTTCCATTATCTTCTTTATCTAGTCCTCTTCTATCATGATTGGGTCCATGTCCTCCTTCTTCTTCCCTTTATCCATCTCCATGTCCATATCTCAAACTCGTGTCAGTGCTTCCCCCCTTCCCCCATGTGCATAGGGAAGTTTAGTTGTCTGATTCCATGGTCATCACACCTTTGTCTTACAATAAATTCTTGATAGAAGTATAAAGTGATCTGATGTACCTACCTCTGGGTCCCTTCATAAAATCCTTCTCTGTAGTAGTATACAAATTTGTGGTATCTACTACAAATTCATTGATAAACTATCCAATAATATTGTTTAACCAGAAATCTATTGTGCGGGTAAATTTATTATTGACTCGCTGCAACTGTGCGATCTCCATAGGGTAACACTCTAGCTGTCTAATCCGATTCATAGGATGGTTTTCCTAAAACCTCAATAACCACTCCTACAACATATGTGGAAAATCATAGAAGAATACCTCATGAATGTTTCTAAACACGTATTTATCGAGATATTTTTGTAATGTAAAAATAAGGTTTATGTTGTCCTTCTGCACAAACTCGAGTTCCTTTGTCCTCAACCATCTTTCAATATCCACCTTCAATGGATTCCATGGCATGAACATTCCCTTATATGCTTTCTTCATCCATTATTTTCTTCAATAGATCCCTTCCACTCAATCTTGTGAAGTTCTAGCCGGCAACAAAACCATTTTGTTGGTTACCTGGGATGATCCAAGTTCTAATCTCAATAGGTTTCTAACAAAACCCTCAAAACTATTAGCCCTCCTTGTAAACCAGAAGGAAACGTTGCGCGCAAAGTGCAAAGCACAGTCTCACCCGAGATAGATTTATGGGGAACTACAATAATCAGGTGTTGACAGTCTAGGAAGGAGTGGGGATTGTGTTTTGATTCTTTTCCTTATGCATTAACATCATTGTTCATTCATCTACTTCCAGGATTCATTCATCATTAAACTATGCATGAATTTTGTTATAATCATATTTAACCATTCTTTCTTCAATTGGTGATTAAAATAACAGTAAAAGCAATCATTCATAACACATTGAACATAGTATTTTACCATGGTTCACCCCCTCATGGGGCTACATCCAAAAATATCTGGCTTTTCTGCTCTTTTATTAATCCTTATACAAAATCTACATTGTGCTCATTACATATTCAAGATTACAATAAAAATGACGGTAGTACCCTCAGGGGGGATGATTATATCACTCCAATATCATCATCCTTTCACCTAGCCCTAAAAAAACTAGGTTATTCCACTAAACAACAATACCAACTGACCTCACAAATAATCAATCGAACCTGACCTAGACCTCCTAGTTCTTTATTTATACTATTATACTAACTTATAGTCGTTACAATATTGTCCAAAAACCCTAACCTTAACATGGTTAGGCCTATCTACTTGTTCTCCACGATGATTTTCCTCATCCATGTTACTTTTACTTCTTTTTTTGCATGCTTCTTTTCTTCCTCCTAAGGCATGCACTCCAGAAATAGACCTTCTCTTCCAAAAATAGTCTTGTGCCCAAAAAATATATTTCTCTCGAAATTGGTCTGTGCCAAAATGGGTTCATGAGAGCTTTGACAAGTCTAAAACAGTGGATGAAATCATATTAAAAATTGGAATTAGTGGAATCAGGAAGGCAAGCAGTCAAAGGAACAACATAAAATATATCATTAGAAGAAAGTATGGTCATTAATGTGAACTTGATAAGTCATGAAGACTTGAAGTCAAGTAACTTTGAATTATTTTTATATATGTTAGTGAATTACAAGAGGAAGAACCAACGGAAAAAGAACACCAGAAGAGAGGAAAGAAAGCATATACATAAAATCCCATGTTGATCTACACGACATCTTGCAGAAAAGTCAAGGAAGAGAAATTGTGAGAGAAAGAGCTCAAAATCATGAAGATAGGGGGAGCACATGAATTCAAAGAAATGTTTTTTCATAGAAGGTATATCAATAGGGGGAGTTACCCTTTTACCCATGATCTTAAACGGGGCGAAAGAGAAATATTAGAAGCATGAAGATAGAGAGAGAAACCCCAAAGGGAGATACCATTTTCCATTGATGTCAAAGGGGGAGAGAAACATCAAAGGATCATTATTCATAGGTCAAGTATGAGTTTTGGATTATGAGTGTTTCCATCAAGCCAAAGGGGGAGATTGTTAGATAGTTGGTTGTCATTGATGTTGTTGGAAAATTGGTTTTCTTTGATTTCAACAAACAATGGTTGTCATTGATTTCAAAAGATGTGATGGGTCTATTTGGAGAAGTATCCAAACCAGTCCCTTTATGGTGTAGATATAAGCATGGGCCTCATGGGAATATGCTTTCAATAATTCTACAAGAAAACCATAGGTGTGGTCATGAAGCCTGAAGTTGTTTGAGGAATAAGTACATGAAGAATAGTGTAAATGCGGGTAACACACTCAGAAATGGATAGTCCTCATCATGTCATTTCCAAGGATAGGTGTAATTTCACATCGTTCGTCACAGTTGAGGAGTTATGAGGTCATGAAGTTGGAATTGCCAAATATGGGTTAAGAAGCCCCTAATTGGTTGTGAGTAATTAATGAAAGGGTAAAGTGGTTGTAACAAGAAAGTTCAAGAATCCCTAAAGTTAAGGAAATAGGTTACTTAGAGAAAGTATATATACACCTCAAGAAGTCACTCACAACTGCATTCACACAAAATTTTTATTGAATATCTTTTATGTGAGTAAGTGATCTATTACTGAGTTTCGACGGATAAATATGAGGTAGCGATGGAGAGAAAAGGAGAGAGTTTTAGGATTGCAGGTGTGTGGAGGCTTCTCTAAAAAAACCCTAGTTTGGATAACCCCTGTGAGTCATGCTACTAGCATCTCATGAGGCACCCCCATAGGTTACCTAATGTTTTTCATGCAAGGCCTTGCATGACAACTTGTCTTGGTCCCATGAGGACAAGAAAAAATTAAGGAATCATGCTTGTACCAGGTTGTTGATGCCCAGGTTGGTCTATTTGTTTGTGATTTGAAGCACCATGTCAGTTATAAGTTCTAAGGTATGTCTATATGCATGATGCGATTGGCACATCTTGGTGATATGTTACATTCTTGAGGGATGGTATGGTGATTTGGGTACATGCTAGAGACACATCTTTGTGTTGTTGGTACATCGTTGAGGTACACACTTGGTATATGGTAGTGATTATGCATGATAAACCTTGGTGATGGTCTGATACATTGTTAGAGACACATATTGGATTCTTGAAATATGGTTTGATGGTATCTCTTGGTACATGGTTTATAGATGTTGGCACATGCTTGAGGCACTTGTTTTGAGGTACATATTGGTTACTCTTTGATGATGTGATGGTCATTCCTTGATATCTTGTTGAGGCATTGGTAGATGTTTGAGGAACATCTTTGGTGCATATTCTTGTTACATGTATGATTAGCATGTCTTGTTGATGTTTGTACATGTGGAGGTTTGATACACGGTTGATGTACGTGATATGGTACATGCTTGATGTACTTGGTATGGTACATGGTTGATGCATGGTATGGTATAGGTTGATGTACTTGGTATGGTACATGGTTAATGCCTTGTATGGTGCAGGTTTATGTACATGGTATGGTACAGGTTGATGCATGGTTGATACAGGTTGACGTATGTGGTTGATAATTGATGTACATGGTTAATTACATGGATGATGATTGATGTACATGGTTGATTTACATGGCTTGGTGATGGTTTTGGTATACATGTGAGTGGATTTGGTTACAGTTAGTTGATGTGAGAGAGTGAGAGTGACAGGTTGGATGATTGGTTGATCATCAATGATAGGTTGATGTGACAGTCATTGTCACAGGTTGATGTGACAGTGGTTGTCATCGGTTGATGTGACAGTGATAATGACAGGTTGGTTGATATGACAGTGAGAGTGACATGTTAGTTGATGTATTGGTGACATTGGAAGTGACAGCATAGTTTTATTGGCAGTCAGTCTACACTTATATTTTAGGGTGACATGATGGGGAAAGGAAAGGGGATTTATCCTCCTTCTGGTTAGTGTCATAGAACTTGGGGACTTGGTGTTTCCTTCATGTTGGTGATTGTAAATCAGGGGGTTTTAACCTCCTTTCTATTGGTTCCAGAGAACTCAGGGAGTTGGTGATTCCTTCAGGTCGGTTCCTATAAATCAGGGGGTCGTAGCCTCCTTCTGGTTGGTGCCAAAGAACTCAGGGAGTTGGTGCTTCCTTCAGGTTGGTTCCTGTAAACCAGGGGGGTTCTGCCTCCTTCTAGTTGGTGATGGAGAATTTGGAATTTGATGCTTCCCATGAATGTAATATTTGATATATTATAAAGCATTTTGTGTTTTTCTCCCATTTGGGTTTCCACGTAAATTCGGGTGTACTATGAATGTAATTATTTAATGTGATGATATTGTTTATGGCTATATGCTCGTGATGTATTGAATGAAATAATAAATGATATACTATTGATAAAGTTGAAGTTTTTACATACTATGATTGAAAATGGTAAAAAGTGTTCATACTGATTCACGACCCCCTCTCAGTATTCCAACACCTTACATGTGCTCGAAGTCAAGTGTGACGGGTAGTTAAACAAAGGTCATTTGTTTGTTGGTATTTTAAAACTTCTCCTTTATTTTCTGACAAGGAATTAATAATTTATTAATAAAAACCAATAATCCATTCAAACATATTAATTTATATAAAAAAATTGGGATTCCTTTGCTTGAACTCAAACACTCTAACTCTTCCATGGGCTTCTATTTGGGCTTTATGTTGTTAATATGTGATGTAAATTATAATTGTAAATTCTTACAAGGTCATATTCCATGATATCATGGGAGGGAACCACTTCACTCAACGTTAAGTTTCTTAATTGATATATTATTCTCAAGTTAGTGTTTAGTTAATATTTTTGAAGTTTATCTTAATACATTGATTCCTGAATCAAATATAGCTCAACATGAATGAAACTGATATTTTTTGAATTTTTAATATAATTAT
>JASDQU010011492.1:34690-54060 GCA_032191745.1 Picea mariana | reverse complement strand
TCATGTCAACCGCATATCATAAAATCAATAGCATATCATCAAAACAAAACAATATCACTGTGAATGAAACAACTCAAATAGCCCACTCCCTGACTCAATCCGGAGTCCAAGGGAGTTCCATCGATGCCCCTGCATCCTCAAGGTCTGAAACCCTGCACACTCAATGAAACTGAGTCAATAGCACCTGTATACAGCAATAGTACAACATCCTGTCATCAATCATGACGCATCATCATCAAGGTTAAGTGGTTCATCATCATAAAATCCAGATCACTTGCGAGCAAGTGTCCTCAAAGAATAAGTTTTGTCAGTGCGCCAGAGCGGGATGTTACAAATAAATATAGAAAAATCAGATATCATCATGATGAATCAAGTAAATCAGGACAATTCTAAACCATACATTAAGAATGATAAAATTCCTAGGAATCCACAGATATGTGTGCCCCAAAGTCAACAACGAAGAAGAACATATCCATAATATTATCATCAAAGACTTCAAGAAAAAATCAACCTTGGATGGATTGATTCTTTTAGATGCACCAGTATTATTAGAGACTTTGATTGTCATATTGTCTCATGTCTTACACTTTATCTAATCGATAGTAGTTACAAATGAATGTCATTCGATCGTAAGAGTTTCTCATTCCCTATGCTTTTAGGAAAAATCATTTTTTAAGGGAGGAATATTTGTAATATACCCAAAGTATATTACATTTATTATCATGTAATAATATGTTATAGGTTTTTTATTATGTAAATAGGCATTATAATGTAAATGATAATTCTATGGTAATTCATTACCTTTGGTCTATGATAAGTCATGACCATTTCCAAGGACATGACTTATCATTCCCTACATGTATTTATATACACATATTGTATCTCATATGATGTCAATTAAATATGTAAAATGGATAGTAAATAAAAAGTTTATTTGTAATGTCCCCAATAGGGATGGGTGGAAATATTATATTTGTTGCCAAAACTATTATTATTCTTTGTGTGATTTTATCAAACACTTTGTTGTGGATTCCTTACAACAATTTGCATGTTTCATAAATAGGAATATTGTTAAACACATCACATACATCCACTACATATATAATTGAGAAGATAACCATGGCATCCTTATTATGATATGAGAACCCAAATCACAACAATACAAAGATCAGTAATGGATATCACAACAATTGCTAAACCCTCCTGGAAAAAAAACAGATCTACTGACTACAAGCAACTACAATATATACTAATAGAAAGAAAAACAAGAAACTTGGTGATGATGCCAGAATATCCTCAAGCTGTATACAACTATGAATTATGTATCTATTCGATTTTGTCTCGATTTTCTCTTGGATACTCCCTACAACAATATGGTCATATGTACCCAACTCAGATATGTAATCCAAAATTGTAGAGGGCCTCACGGGACACGACTAGACGTCTAGAAGGGCCTCGCATGACGAGGATGGGAAACCAGCGAGGGCCTTGAGGGATACCCTATACTCAACCTGTAGGGTTATCTTGTACCATGATTTAATCAGAAACCCTCCTCGCACCTGCAAATTCTAATTACAACCTCCTTTGAAAGATTCTCCAACCACCTATGTAAGAGAACTTTCCTCATACTGAAAATCAAACTCCAAAATAGAAACTTAAATGGAACTCATATATGGCTCCCCCTCTTTTCTAAGCTCCAATGGAAATATTGTATGGATTCTCCTTTTGTCGAGATAGGGTGGATATTGTACCACCAAAACCAAACCAATAGTGGAAGGGTTTTGTTGAACCCTAACGAAACAATGGATCCAAGAGAACCATACAATATGTAAATCAAATCATAATCCAAAGTGAGGCTCTACCCCTCCTTTTATCATTTTTCCATGCCTTCTATAACTTTCCCCTTTTTGACCAAATTAAATTTAACTTATAGAATTTCCCCTTTTTTACTAAATCAAATATAACCCTCATTTTCCCTCTAATATTCAATTTGAGATTAAAATTCACTTTAATAATGGTTAATTAACTTATTAATATAAACTTGATTTACTTCCCTAATGTCACTTTAAAAACATAACATCTCCTAACTAAGTGACATTAAATGACCCCCTTTTTTCTCCTTTTTCTCCACTAAAAATCCATAGAAGTCCCTTCTACTAAAAAATAGGGGAAACAAAAAATGGGGACATGACAAATTATCCATTCCCAAAGATTACTTGTCCTCAAGAAATTCCATCATGACCTGAGGCTCCATCAATTGATCCATACTAAAACTGAAAATGATACCAGGATCCCAAACCACCCTGTAAGATGTGAATCATCCTCTGCTCTATACGTGGTATGGTAATGTACTAACATAACAGGACTCCTGAAAACCACCCATAAGTATGGCCACTTGATGTTGCAACAACTCGATCCACCCATCAATGAATTTCTCTTCTAGGGTACCAATCTCATGAAGGAAAAAAATGGCTCTATCCTTCCTTGTCAACTATCGCACTGTCTCCTACTAAAATCTCAAGTTCCCAAGCTATCCTCCGAAAGGAATCACCATGCTGATATTGTGCCACAATGATCATAAATATTTGATCCTCCTATCTAAACCTAATTCTCCACACCTACATCCAAAAGTTGTGAAGACTCAAAGACTCATCCCTACTATATAGGATCATATTCGACCAATGTAATACAATGAATTAAACTAAACCAACTCTAAAATAAAACATCACAAAGAAGTCTATATCATCACAAGATGATAGAGAATCAACAAAACTTAACCTCCAAGTGTCAAAGGTAAAATCCATAATACTCCAACATGCACAACCTACTGCAATCATCAAACCATAATCCAGACAGTCTCCTAATACATCATCCTCAATGTTTGTCCATGCAAACACAAGAATATCGTAGGTGGTAAAGTCACTAGGATCCCAAACTAGCATGTATGATGTGGATCACCCTCTAATCACAGAGTTGGTTTGTAAGGTACTAATAAAACAATCCATCTTCCTCTCCTTGATAATATAGGATATCATACGATGCATAAGCTCATTCAAATCCTCGAAATAACACTCCTCAAAGAAACCACCCCTAATCCTCCCAAAGGTAAACTCTAGAAAATCAAAACCTATGCTCACATCTAAATTTTCAAGAAATGCAATTTCAGGGTCCCAATATAATAATAGAAAGGTAACACCATGGTGACATTGTGCCACTCTGATCATCACCATAGGAACAACATTCTCGGTGTGCATCATCCTCTCCTAGAACCCAAAACTTAACTCCTTGAAGGGACTGAAGCCACTATCATGAATCCTCCCCTTCAAAGGTGTCTTAGTGAAGTCTAAGTCTACGAATCCATGAACGGCCTCAAGTCTTCCCTTCCATATAGAGAAAGTATAGAGCTACCCTCTCTCGACATCCAAAAAATAAAGAAGACCAATCACTATGACAACTATGTTGTTCATCATGATATGAATGAATCTATCACTCAGATGAATTCTTGGATCCGACCACGAAATTGGAGGTCCACCACTCCCAATATCTACTATTTTTTGGTTTTTCATACTACTAATCATGGGAGTCAAAATGTGCCAAGTCCTCGGTATACCAACATTTGGTGGAAACCAAGTACTAGGAATCAACTATGTGCTTATCGATATGTTCATCTCCTACCAAACTACATTGGGAAATTTTCTATCTCGATCAATGTTAATGTACTCATGTAACCCATGGAGTCTAAATACCTCACTAAATAACCACTCTACTAACTATGATGCCCCATACTATGATGAAGTCCCTACCATGTGCCTCCGATAGACTTGTACCACCATCTGTCAACACCATTTCCAACCTTTGTCCTAAAATGAGTGTAGATTGCCACAATCCTGCTGGATAGGTATTCCCTGACTCGTTCTACTGAAAATTCATGCACTCCCTCATATGCCTCGACAAATTTCTCTCAATATCCTTCCATGAGAACCTCTCTCTTATCTTTCGATAAGTACATAATTACCCATGATGTCCTATTAAAGGTTAACCATTCATAGCTCTCATGATATCCTCCCTATAGATGGTAAATATTATCGTTTAATAAGTGCCCAATCATTTAATTTTCAACCCTAGGAGTTCGTTAACTTATGAAGCACATGCACAATATATGTAGGATTGAAGCTAATTTAACCTAATCTAATATTGAAGCTACAACTAGGATTTAATTGTTAATCTAATGTGGGAGGCTAAAACACATGACTTGGAACTGAATTGTTGAAACACATGAATGAAATGAAATTGCATAAATGAAATTAACTTGGAAATGGAAAATTGCATCAAAGGAAAACAACATGTGAAGAGAAACAAGACAACACAAGTGAGCTCACACTAACAATAAAAGAATCTCAATTACATCACATTGATCAAATGACAAGATAATGAAATCATGAAACTAATCAAATAAATGACTATAAACCAAATGACTAACTCCTATAATTGATTTTTAATCATTTTCCAATCTAAATATAATTTCCTTCTAATCCCATAATGACTAATTACTTTCTCATCATAATGACTACTCCCTCATGAAGAGAGAGAACTCTCTTTTATACATGAGAGCTTTGAAAAGAAGATAAGCATCTCATAATTACAAATCCACATTTCTCTCAACCAATTTACCATTATTACAAAATATGATCCCTTCAAATCCTCAAACATATATCTCATAAATCTTGGATAAGATATGCTATCCATTCCCCATGATTCTCTCCTTGAAATAAACTTGAATAATTATCTCCTCAAATCTTGAAATGGTGGAGGAAATATTCGAGAATTCTTTTTGAATTAATCCTTCACATATTCCTACACATTATAAAGCTCACACTTTTTTGAGATATATATGAAAACATGTTGATTTTCTAATATTTAATCATAAATTCTCTTTTAATACTAAAATGAATAAAGTGGAAAATAATAAGGTGAAACCCAAATGTATTTATGAAAATAGTATAATGAAAGGTAAATGGAATAATATAATATGGATGAATGAGAGGAATAGTGAAAGGAAAATAGGATGAAAATGTGACATTTCTGAGATCCAACATTTCCCCTCAACTGAACTTGCTGCATGTCCTCATGCAACTTTGCATAAAAAACTTTGTCTTCTCAATTTCGGCTTTGCATGATTATATTTCTTAACAATAAAGAGGATGAACCACATCCCCCCCAAATTGATATTGTTGCATGTTCTCATGCTACCTTGCATGGTTATTCTTTAGTACTTTTTGATTCTTAATGAAATCATTCCATGATGTGAAATACATGAGTAACAACTGATGTTTCTGATAGTTGGTTCTTGTGTGAAAACCATGAATATAACAAATGTTGGTTCTTGTGTTAGCAACATTCATTTCGTTTACTTGTTTTCTTGCTGCAACAATATTTTAAGCACACATGCATTGAAAATGATAAGCCATCAATGTGCATAAGAAAGCATTTTCTTCATGTTATGAATCATGCCAATATAGATCAATAGCTGAAAACAAAGTGCAAAAAAGCATAGTTCGGAAGAGACATGTTGGTCAACAGTATATGAGGTGATGAATTTGAAAATGGAATCAAATGGTAATGAATATCCCCCCCCAGCTGAATATATGTTATGTGTACAAAAAGGTGAAAGACAATGGAACATGGTGAGGGAATTTTCCAAATTCATTCATTCTAGCATGTAAGGAATGACATGATTAAAGAGTAGAAAACAACATACCTCCACTTACCCAAAAAGTAGATGAACTATGCAATAGGGATGTAGCTATTGTTGGATCAAGAAAAATATGACTAATGTTGTTGCTGTGACTGGATCATGGAATGTGAAGTGAAGGAATCTAAACTGTTGATTGGTTGTATGAATCAAAAGATGAAATATTAAAGTGGAACTATGGTACTCTCATATGGTTGGAAAAATCTTGTTGCAACTGCTGATGGAGTCATGAAAAAGTGTATAGTCTTCACCTACTACTAAACCTGTTGGTACAATTCTAGTCATGTGAATGAATGTGTCGATGTCGAGCATGAAGATAAGTCATTGGATTACCATCCATTGATGAATGCCATCAACCAATGCGATGAAAACTCACCATTGATGTCAATGAGTTCCAAGGTACCTAAGTACATCTTGTGAAGTGCGAATAGATGTGTTAATGTCAAGCTACTTGCAAGATCTAACAATTGAGGGACATTGATGTAGTCCCATGATTGTCAGTGAGAGAACTTGCCATTAAGGCATGAATGAATCAAGGTACTGATAAGGACTCTAGTTTATATCCCAGATAAGGTGTTGAGGTCGATGGGGCAAGACTTGTTGAAAGGTGGGCCTTAAGGAATCCCACATCAGTCAACACAAGTTAGTGAAAAATGATTGGTAGAACTACAGATGAAAATATCTCAGTAGCAAAACTTTGTATGGAAAGGAAAACAAGGGAATGAAGTCATGGAAAGGGAGCTGGACGGTTTTATTCATAAGGAAAAAATATGATCTGGAAATGGAGAAAATTGTATGCGACTCAGAAAGGTAGGCATGTGTGAATTCATGACAGATAAGGCAATGAAATGGTGGACTCCATCATGGATGAATAATGTGCTTTGAAGGATAAATGTGGGTAAACAATTAATGACGCAGATGGATTTATGAAAGATTTATGTGTAACGACAAACGTCATGACATGTGTGATGAAAATTAGCTCCTTCAAGCTATCAACAAAGCATATTTTTTTTGAAAAAATATGTTTTTCTTGAAAATCACTTCGGCATGAGATTGGATCTTCCTCAAACCTGTAAAGGCTTAGTACTAATCCTTCATGAAAATTGTGAGATCTTCAAAAAATATAAAATGCAGGAATGAGTACGAATGCGAGCAAATCAAATTTCAAAAAGTTCATTTTACCTGTTTTCCTTTGGCGCAAGTTCCATCTTCGATTGTTGTTGAAGTGACTCAAGAAACCAAGTTATCATAAATGTAAAAACATTATTTTGATATCTTTTTCAAGAATGATTGAAATCCATTTGTAATTTTTGATGTTTTAGAATGTTTTGATTTTTATAATTTGTTTTCAAATTTTTATTTTTTTTATGGTGTTATATATATATATATATATAATGTGTGTGTGTGTGTGTGTGTATTTTACAATTTTTATTCTTACAACAAAACAAAGCAACTGAAATAAAGTGTTGTATTATTCTCTTTTATATGTAAAATGATATGATCCCTAAGGGAAAAAAAATGCTCCAAAATGAAATAACAACTATCAATGCTTCATTTGTTCTTGAGACAACACCACAACCACTATCTTAAATGCATGTAGTCTTAGAATCTAGAGATAAAACAAGCAACAACGTTCAGGGAAGAAAGAATTTCTCCTACATGAACAATTGTTGTTAGACAAATATAAGTGCATGTTGGTCCATGCAAATCTCAATCCATAAATGTTTGCCTATACGCCCTGAAATTGGTGATGAATCAAGAAGTGAATATGCAACATTGACTTTGTCTTCCATGCTATGAACAACTATGATCATCCCCTCAATGCTAGAACGTGCATAGCTGACAAAGGGGAATTTACAGGGAAGGCACTCTTTGACAATAAGTTACAGATATCTTCAAATACGTTACTGGAAGTAATATCATAATCAAAATTTCCTTACATCTCATAGAATATTGAATTCAAAAGAAAAGAAAAAGAAATAACTTCTCATCTCTCTTAACGCAGGAATCAGATGACCTTCTATCAATCAACCTATTTTCATCGAATATGGTGTGGATGGGATTCATGGGGATCTGGTTCTTGGCGGCATCTCCGATGAGACACCCTATATCAGTAAAAGAGACATATGGGGTTCCATTCCACTGATCATTGGCTATGATTTCCACCCTATCATGTTGCCACACTCCTACACATGAGTACATAGTTCCTAGATCAATTCTGATCATTGATCTCTCATCTTTCCTACTATCTTGGACCAAAATTGCTTCTGCCAGGAAACTCACACTAGCGAGAGAGTTGAAGCATCACTCACCAAAATTGTTTCTGCACTAGACTGAGAAAACAAAGTGATCATCAACTATGACCTCCATGCATGCACATATCCCTGTCCAATGAGTATGAGTATGTATACCATTGTTTCAAAAAACTCATTGAGCACCAATCAATAAATAAGAACGGGATTGTATGTGCATGATAGAGCGAATATGATAGAGGAATTAGTGAGATAGACTGGAAAGATTCTCTTTCAGTAGAAAATGAAAGATCATCGTGGTTATGTCTGGTTCTTGGTGAATGGGTTTCCAAGAATGTGATAACAGATGCCAAAGAGAAGCATTGATTGAGGGAACAATGCCCATCAAACCCACACCAAAAAAAATACTCACAACGTCTAGTATCTACACATAGAATTTGACCATCATGACTGTGAAGAATTATAGTGCATATTCTTGTGCTCACCAAAACTAAATGGAGATAAACAATAATTCCAAGGCCTTCCTACCTGCTCATTCTCTCTCTTGATGAAGTAGAGCGATTAAGCTAGCGGGTGTTGGGCTCTAAAGATGTCCTAAAAACAATCTTAGTTTGACATTAATTTATCAACCGGGGATTCGTCTTCTCTTTCAAGAATGTCATCAAAGTCTATGCACCTATATAACCTCTATGCATTAGCCAAAGGTAGGCGTTGGCATAAGCATTTTACTTGTTGCCTACGTAGGTTCTTACCTTCCATTTTCAATAACTCATCCTCCAGAGATGCAACCTATGCAGTTGTTCCATTCAAATAAATGACACTACCTGCAAAGGGAACAACAATCATAACAAAGGGAACGACAGTTGTTCCATTCAAATGAACGAAACTACCTGCAAAGGGAACATTAATTGTAACAAATGGAACATCATTTGTTCCATTCAAATGAATGACGCCAAAATGTTGAGCCGAACTAATGTCATATTAATTGCATTGTAGTACTTTCCCAACTATTTAATTTGTCAATCTGAGGTTCGTAGGCTTACGAAACACATGAAAAGTATATGCAAGATTGAAGCTAATTTAACCTAATCTAATGTTAAAGCTACAACTGTAATTGAATCATTAATATAATGCAAGAAGCTAAAACACACAACTTGGAATTGAATTGCTAAAACACACGACTGAAATGAAATTGTGTAAATGAAATTAACTTGAAATGGAAAATTGCATTAAAGGAAAAACAACATGTGAAGAGAAACAAGAAGACATATGTGAGATCACACTAACAGTAAATCAATCTCAATTACATCACAATGATCAAATGAAATTATTGGCACAGGGGTAGAGCCGGGGTTCAATGCTTCAATAGCGCACCAACAAAACCCTAACTACCGGCCCTTTCAGCAACACCTATGAAGTAGATGAAGTCTCACCTGAGGTAGAGGTAGGGGGGGTTGTAGGACTCAAGTGTCTACAACCAAGCTAGGACACAAATTTGTGATCATAATACTTAACAGAGCACTTAGAAATTAACGTTCATTAGTCTTTGACCCCTATTCACATCACAGATAAAAACCCTAATTACAGAACAACGCAGTATTCAACAAGATCTAAGCATATCTAACCATTTAGCACATAGCATCAAACAGATCTAGAATTCATTCATGTTATTAAGCACTAAGCTACTACATCATATGCATCTAACATACATAAATATTCATCACTAAGCATAAATAACATCAATAACACAAAGAAATCACAACATAGGATATACGTGGTTCACCCCCAGCGTGGGGCTACGCCCACCAACTCTTAGTCTTCTTTATTATCTTCTTTCAATCTTATTACATGCACAAAGCCACAAAACCAACTCCACATAGGACATGAGATCTGTGTGCACTTCGCCAGATCCTCCTTCCCCGAGTTTGGCACGGCACAAAGCCTTCTTACAATCACTTACACTTAACCCTGTAAGTTCTCAACACATAGTATGTATGCAGAATTCTTACAATCACTTGCACTTAGCAACCTTTACATATATTGCACAAAGACAACTTAGATTTGATGCCTCTTACAATTCCTAGCTACTTATTTATACATTTACAAATGGGTCCTAAGCATGGGTAAACCCATGGGCTGACATCACGTACCTGTTAAATAATATTTGAACCCAAAAAGCCCACAAAAAGGGGGCGAGATCCCACGATCTCTTCTTTGACCTGGTGCTCCGTATTCTACCTACCTGTTGAAGTCCCAAAAATGGTCAAACACGACCAAGGTTCTCCAAAACTTGGTCTAGGTACAACAGGCCCCCAACACTCACATGTGACTCGTCCCAAGTCACTCTAATCTAGGAAACTTTTCTTCGAAGGCCTTGAGCCTGGCTCGAGCTGCCTTGACATGCTGCTTCGCGGTGAACTCCTGAATGACTTTCTCAGTGATAGGTCCTTCCAAGTGTTGTTCCACTGTGGTGACCACTTGTTCCAGCTGTGAACCTTGTCCCTATATCTCCTCAAAACATGTGCAGGCTTCGTCCTATATTGACTAAAGTCTCTCAGTAACTTCCATGACTTTAATCTGGATGGCATGGACCTATTGTTGAACTGTGTGTTTTTCTTGTGACCTTTTCATATTCTCGACCACTTACAGTGACTTCAACTGTGCTTGTACTATCGTTGCTTGTTTCTTTTCTTCCTGTAGTTGTGACTCCAATGTCCTTAGTTATGGGTCCTCTGCAAGGCGCTCATAGGTTTGTGCACATAGATTGTTGAGTTTCTTTCATTCTAAGGCCAATGCCTTGATTCTTCTGACTGTGCTCTAGCTAGTTTCTTCTCTCTGATCTCGCACTTCCTGTAGAGTGCTCATCATTGCTTGCAATTCCAGTTCTTCTACTCTTGCTTGTAGCTATTGAATGAATTCAGTGAGCTTCCCCACTTAGCTCTCAGTTGTTTCCTCTTTCATCTATGACAGGCCCGACACAGAGAAAAGTGCTCTAGTGACTGCCTCTTTAACTCCAATCTGCTCCGCGAGCAACTATTCATTTTCCTTCTGGATCTACACTCTAGCCTTTGCAAACTTCGCCTGGAGGTCATCTTTCTCTTGCTTCGCAACCCGATGCTACTCTAGGGATTCCTCCTTTGATTGCTTCAATGCCTCTGTGCCTACTCTTTTTGTTCTTGGACCTGACAAAGGTGAGCCTCTGTCGCATCTATTATTCTATGTAGCTGGGTAGGCTCATCTCCTACTTCTATGCCCCCTGATGAAAAGGATGTCATAGACACTGTGTGACTCAAATAAAGAGCCTGTTGTACCCCTTTGAGCTCCACCTCGATCCGGTCATACATTGTCTCCTGTTTGGCTTTGCTTCATTGCAAAATGTCCTTAGAAGTATCTAATACAGTTGTGATGATGAGTTCAATATCATCCACCGTAAGTATAGTCTGTAAGTGGGGATTATTGGCGCGTGACTTCTTCCACGCTGAGGGTTTCTTTGGATAAACCTTTATTTTCTTGGATGTCTGTCTCCTTAATGGGATCTTTAGGTTTTGTTACTTCACCCTGTTCCTTCTTGTATTCTTCCACTTCATCCTCTTCTTTGTATACTTCGTCACCTCCTCCCCCTTCAGGTGAATCTCATGTAGTCTCCTCTGATGCGCGGTGCATTTCTTGTACTTCTTCCTTATTTTTCTTCTTTCTATTTCCTGGTCCATCATACTCTTCCCGGGTGACTACATGACTTTTGATGAGGTTGGGGTCGAAGAGTTTTGTCTGTTCGAATGGTACAAGGAATTTTGTAGGCCATTCATTGGTTATTTCCTCCATATCTTCCTCGCTGAGTTTGTAACAAGACTATATCTATTCCTTTTTTTTGTCTCCATGCATAGTGATGTAAATGAAGTGCCTATCTGCACAGAACTTCTCTATTGGCATGAACCTATGAAGTGTATTCAGATTCATTCAAGGGAAGGATTCAATGGTCCTCTTCAACTACAAGTAATAGGTGTGGAACACTGCATTGGATTGTCATTTCTTCACCATGTCACTCAAATACCATATGGTAATGAACCTTGCGGCCAGCGGTTTGGATGGCTCGACTTCATAGAAAGTGTCTCCCCGCGGCATCTCCCAAGCAATGAAGGCAACGAGAATCAACAACCAGCTGAAGAGAAACTTGTAGCCATGGTCTTGTGCTTCGCGACAATCTTTCTCCAACTGGTTGGTGAGGTAGCTCACCCAGTTCATCTGCAATCTATCAATGCACTTTTCTGCGAGGTCGACAATGAACCCCATGACATGTGTCGGTCTGTTCTTCCTGACGAGCTTACCAATGATCAACTGACAAGCTAGGTGCACTGTGCCATTTTGGATGGAGGCTACCTTGTAGCCCTACTTTCCTTTCCCCACATCATCGTAGGTGTCCTTTATTCGCTACACTAGGGCGCGATGTACAGCCTTCCCTGGGTAAAAATCGTAAGGGTTTGGTCCTTGTATGCTCAATCTAGTGATATGGTGGATTAGCGCTGGATCTATAGTGATGCACCTATCCAACCACAGGTAACCGCCATGGTAGCACTACAGGAGGAGTTTAATGCACACGTTAACCCCTTGATGTCTTTCGAAGTGTGGTATCTTCATCACATTAAGGATTGTTGATCTTGCGATGTCCATGGTCCATGGCTAGGGGATTATCTTTGACTTCTTCCCCATTTTCTTTGTCAAGTACTTATGTGGTGCAAGCATTCCATAATTCTTGTGGTTTGCCAAGTTCAAATCATTGATCTTTAGCGTCATAATCTGTCCTAACTATGGTCCAATTGCGCATATCCCCTTCGGGAGGTACATAGTGATTAGTGTATATTCAAAGTCCCTCAGGACACTATCATGACTAATTGTGCTTGTAAGAGGCGGGATATAGTCGAGCAGGATCGACGGGATGAGCTTTGCGTTCGCCAAGTCATCGCGATGCTTGATTTGTTTCTCTGTCGTAGTTTAGGATGGCCCAGATCGACATGCAATTGATTGGGAGGCTTGCAAACCTCTCATCGATGAGGCCTGTGCTCCTATAGACATGAACTTCTATGCCATGAGGTCAATCAAAATCTGTTTTATGGATTTCTCTACTACGCTAAGGTCACCCGACATGCACGCTCGTGATCAAATGTCTCGGATAGGTGGAAAAACACTCAAGGTAATTAGAATGGGTGGCGAGGTCTCAATAAGCACTGCGCGAAAGCAATTAGTTATCTGTGCGCTCGAATAATCATAATTTGCAAAAGTGTCCCCGGTAAGACATTCGACGGGTTAAATAGATAATGTTGTAACAAACTACTCCAACGTATAGGAATGCCTCAATCAATACAATTCCATCCATTATGGTGCCGTCCCAATGGTCCAACGACGAGATTTCCGACAATAACTATGTTTCTAGCCATTCTGGAGCATCGTTCTAATGGTCAAGATGCCTCCAATGGTCATATTGCTTCTCTGTAGTGAAGTGCCAATCTGCGTTGTTCTGCTATTTCAGCGAGGTTCAAGTTCTGCAAGCATTCCTTCTGCGAAGTCCTCTCTGGAACGTCCTACAATTTTTCTATCTTACTTTCTTCTTATTGAGCTTTCTTGCTTTCTTTTCAGTGATCTATGTCTCTGGATTCCTCTTTCAATTCTTGTTATTATATTTTCTTAGCATAGTAAAATTTCACTGTTGGGGGTCTTTCACAGGGATCAAGGGTAATACTTCTTCTCTTATTGTTTTTGGAGTAGATTCTCTTCGCTTTTGCATGGATAAGTTCTTTAATCCTTATTGCATTCTTTCAACTTCGAAAGCCAAGTCTCTGGACCTCAGTTTCTTTGACTTGTCCTCCTATTCTTCTATTAAGCATGCTATTCTCCTAGCCATGAAATCCCTTAATTCTTTCTTTTTCTTTTCTATAGCTTCCTCTTCTTCTTTCCTTCAGATCTGATCTCTCTCAATCCAAGTCCTTCCTAACAAAAGTGCAAAAGGAGTGTTTTTCTCAACAAACTTAATGAGCTCAAATTCTTCTTCTATCGATGTTCTATGAGAACTCATAGGTACATGATTAAGTCTTCCACATAGGGTTATCATCTTTCCTTTAAACAATCTTATTCCTCCCAATGAAGGAATCATAGCAGGCTTTCCCAAAATTTCCCAAGTACTTTCTGGCATAATGTTCATGTGTGTTTCTACATCCAATACACAGTCTATGTCGAAGTCTCCTATTCTTGTTTCTATGCACTGCCTCTCTTTTAAGATCTCTGGTAAACTGATGCCTCTATGATCATTCATTGGTTCTTTCATCTGCAATAATACAACCTATGATTCTTTCTGGTTCTCTAGTATATTCTTAGTCTCTTTACCTTCCTCATGGTTTTCTTGTTTCATGTTCATCTTCTCAACTTTAGCAATCATTCTAGGGAAATCTAAAAATTCATGTCTAGTATCTTTACAACAAAGGAAAATAGGACCTCTATCAGGGCATTCCTTAGCAATATGTCCTAGTCTTCTGCAACTATAAAAAAGAGTCAATCCTCTCTTTATCTTAAACAATCCCCAACCTTTTCTGTACTGCACTCTGGGATCACAGTGATGGACCTGTAAAAAATTGTTTCTAGGATCCTGCATCCACTTGTTAGTCCAAAAATTATTTCTATGCATAGGAATAACATATCTTTCACTATTTCTATCAGGTCTATTCATATCACATCTTCTTTCTTCTAGTTGTGCCCTAGTTTTCAGACTAGGAAGAAATCTATCAAACATACCTAGATCCATTATTTCGAGACAAAAATTTCCACTTATCCTACCTTTATCAGAGCACAAAGCTTTAATATCTTACTCCTTTTCTTTAGATCATACTTCTGTTCTTAGCATAGACCTTCACAAGTCAAGTAGAGTATTGCACACTACAACAATAGATATACGCACAGAGCTTTCTCTTTTCCTCAGTTCCCAGCAATCACAGTTTCAGGTCCCGACAACGGAACCATTTGTTGGCACAAGGGAAGACCCGGGGTTCAACGCTTCAACAACGCACCAACAAAATCCTAACTACCAGCCCTTTCAGAAACACCTGCAAAACAGATGAAGACTCACCCGAGGTAGAGGCAGGTGGGTTGTAGAACTCAAGTGTCTAAAACTTAGTTGGGACACAGATCTATGATCACAATACTTAACAGAGCACTTAGAAATCAATGTTCATTAGTCTTTGACCCTTATTCACATCATAGATAAAACCCTAATTACATAACAACACAGTATTCAACAAGATCTACGCATATCTAACCATTTAGCACATAGCATCAAACAGATCTAGCATTCATTCATGTTATTAAGCATTAAGCTACTAAGTCAAATGCATCTAACATACATAAATATTCAACAATAAGCATAAATCACATCAATAACACAAAGTAATCACAACACAGGATATATGTGGTTCACCCCCAGCGTGGGGCTACATCCACCAACTCTTCGTCTTCTTTATTATCTTCTTTCAATCTGCTTACATGCATAGAGTCACAAAACCAACTCTGCATAAGACAGGATATTTGCGTGCACTTCGCCAGATCCTCCTTCCCTGAGTTTGGCACGACACAGAGCCTTCTTACAATCACTTCCACTTAACCTGCAAGTTCTCAACACATAGTATGTACAGAGCCTTCTTACAATCACTTGCACTTAGAAACCTTTACATATATTTCACAAAGCTAACTTAGATCTAATGCATCTTACAATGCCTAGATTCCTATTTATACATTTACAAATGGGGCCTAAGCATGGTTAAACCCATGGACCGAGATCCCATACCCATTACATAGGCTCTGAACCCAAAAATCCCACAAAAAGGGGGTGAGATCCCGCGATCTGCGCTTTGCCTAGGCGCTTCATCTTCGACCCACCTATCGAAGTCCCAAAAATGGTCAAACACAACTAGGGTTCTCAAAAACTTGGTCGAGGGCCAACAAACACAGTAATGAAGTTAGGAAACTAATCCAAGAAAGGACTAACTACTTTCTCTTCCTAATGACTACTCCCTCATGAAGAGAGAGCACTCTCTTTTATACATGAGGGCTTTGAAAAGAAGATAAGCATCTCATAATTATAGATCCACTTTTCTCTCAACCAATTTTCAATTATTACAAAATATAATCCCTTCAAATCCTCACGCATATCTCTCATATATCTTGGATAAGATATGAGAACCAAATCTCCATGATCTTCTCCTTAGAATATGCTTTGAATAAATATCTCCTTGAAATGGTGGAGGAGATATTCGAGAAGTCTTTTTGTATTAATTCCTACACATTACAAATCTCACACATTTTTGAGATATATATGAAAAACATGTAGACTTTCTAATATTTAATCATAAATTCATTTTTAATACTAAAATGAATAAAGTGGAAAATAATAATATGAAACCCAAATATATTTATGAAAATGATATCATGAAAGGTTAATGGCGTGATCAAATGTGAAGAATGAAGAAGGGAAAGGTGGATGAAAATACAACATTTTTGAGTCCCAACATACCCCCCAACTGAACTTGTTGCATGTCTGCATGCAATTGTGCATGGATCTTCTCAAGAAATTTTGGCATCTGAATTTTGGCTTTGAGTGATGATAATGAATGTTTCCAGGATGGGAATGTCATGAGTAACAATTGACATTTTCTTATGGTTGGTTCTTGTGTGACAACCATGAATATAAATAATGTTGGTTCGTGTGTTAACACCATTCATTTCGTTGTTTGTTCTCTTGTTGTTATGATAACAATTTACCCATATACTTACTGGAAAAGATAAGCTATCAATGTGCATAATGAAACATCATTGAGTATGAGAAATCCCTTTTTCATATTTGTGAATCATGCCCGTATGTATATCAATGCTTATGAAGCAAAGTGCAACAGAGTATCGTTGGAAAAGAAATGTTCGTAATGGTAAATCAGACGAAAAATGTAATGATGGTAGTGGAAAAATGGAGCGATGATAGTGAATAAATCCCCCTACCCCCAACTGATTTGGTTGCATGTCCGCATGCAACTTGGCATGGGTCATAGAAGTGAAAAGGAAATGGAGCTTGGTGAGTTAATTTTCCAAATTTTTCATTGCTAGTAGTTGAGGAATTACATGATTGAAGTTTAGAAAATAACATACCTCCACTTACCCAAAATGTTGATGAACTATGCAATAGGAATATGGTTGATGCATCTATTGGAGCATGGAAGATGTCACTATTGTAGAATCATGAAAATTTACTGTGAATGTTGTAGCTGCAACTATTGTAACTATTGGATCATAGAATGTGAAGTGGAGGAATTTGAACTATTGTTGATGAATCATGGAAAAGAGGGAGTATGAAGCTGGAATTGTAATACTCTCATATAGTTGAAGTCATGTTGTTGTAACTACTGAGGAAGTCATGAAAAAGTGCATAGTCTTCACCTGCTACAAACCCAATGGTACAATTCTAGCCATGCGAATGAATGTGTCGATGTCGAGCATGAAGAGAAGTCATTGGATTACCCACCATTGATGCGAGGGAAACTCACCATTGATGTCAATGAGTGCCAAGGTACCCAAGTACATATTGCAAAGTGAGAATAGATTTGTTGATGTCGAGCCACTTGCAAGATCTGACAATCAAGGGACAGTGATGTATTCACATGATTGTCAGCAAGAAAACTTTCCGTTAAGGCATGCAAGCCTCCAGGTACTAAAAAGGAACTCTACTCTATATCCCAGATAAGGTGTTGAGGTTGATGGGGCAAGACTTGTTGAAAGGTGGGCCTTAAGGAATCCCACATCAGTCAACGTGAGTTTTGATAAAAATATTGGTAGGACTATAAGAAAGATCTCAGTAGAAACAATGTTTATGGAAAGGCAATGTAGTCATGAAAAGGGAGATGGATAGTTTTATTGACAAGGAAAAATGAACTAAAAAAGATAAAAATATGCATGCAACTCAGAAATATAGGCATCTTCAAAGTCATGAAGGATAATTCAATGGAAGATGGGCTTCAACACAGGGATGACCAATCTTCTTTGAAGGAGAAATGGGAAGAAATAATTCATGATGCAAAATGGTTTTATGAATGGTCGTTGTGTAAGAACAAACACCATGATGTTTATGATGAGTAACAACTCCTTCAAGCAGTCAACAAAGATTTTCTTTTCTTTTTTCAAAAGTTTTGTGATTCTTGAAAATCACTTCAGTAACAAAATGTGATCATCTTCGGACCTACAAAATCTTCGTACTAATCTTGCATGGAAACTGTGAGAGATTCGAAAAATATGAAATGCATGAATAAGTATGAATGCAATCAAATCAAATTCAAAAACAAAGTACATTTTACATGTTTCCCTTTCGCACAAGTTTTGTCGTCGATTGTTGTTGAAGTGACTCAAGAAACCCAGTTAGCGCAAATGTAAAAACATTATTTTAATATTGTTTTCAGGATTTAGGAAATGTCCATTTGCAATTTTATATTTTTATTGTTGTTTTGATTTTTGATTTTTTTTTATAAGTGTGATTATTCCTAAATAAACTAGAAAAATTTAAAAACTAAGTAAACTAGAAATATTTTGTTTTAAAGTTTTATTTATTTATTATTTATTATTTATTATTTTTAAATTGTTATATTTATTATTTATTGTTATTTTTAAATTGTAGCGGATGGTACTAAGGTGGAAGATGTGCATTGACATGGGTTATGGATTTTCCCAAAAAAGGGTTAATCCCGAAAATGGAGGGTGAAATATTTGAACTCACAACTTTATAGCAACAACTCCAATGCATTACCACTAGACCAAGCAAGGTGACATGCAATGGGAAATTTATTTTTAAAGTTTAATTTGGCGGATTATGGAAGAAGAAGGTGGCAAAAACAGTGGCGTGGATCCCACGACCTCTACCCAACAAATCGGATTTCTTAGCCATCGTACGGTAACATATTATTGTGATATGAATTGCATTCAAAATATTTTTATTATTGTTTTTGTTGCAAGGTGCTACACACGTGTAACAACAAACTTCAGATACGATTTTCTCACAAACTATAAATTGGATTCGGATGGAATTTTTTGGGCAGGTTCCTATGGTCCCAATACTTTTGCACGCCAAAAATCAAAGCCATATGATGCACGGATCTCAAGATATAAGAGAAATGGTTGGAAGTGATGATGTTGATTTTCTCGAAAACTGGGTACTGGGTTGGGCTGAAATTTGCAGAGTTTGTTCACCAAAATATTATACACTTCCTATCCAAAAATCACAAGAACCCAGTTCTCCGTTTGTGATATATCTTCAATTTAATATCTTCATTTTGTATTTTTTTTTTTTTGTA
>JASDQU010011492.1:11943-24434 GCA_032191745.1 Picea mariana | reverse complement strand
GTAAGGGTTATTACACTATTATTAGAGCTTGTGATCCTCCCGGCCTATGAGGGTATACAACTTTGGCTATGAAAATCAATCAAAACAATGTAGGGAAAAATGGAGCTAGTGGTTCAAAGGGGAAGAAAACAAGATAGAAGGAGAAAGGTGAGGACTTTATGGATTTTTTGGGGGAATGTATGGCACTTAGTGATGCATTTAATGCAATCATGTCATTCAAGGATTTTTACACCATCAAACATCCTAAGTGGTATGAACCCCAAGTATCCTTGGAAAATAAGGTGAAGGTGCCAAGGAAAAAGGTACTAGTTTTTGAAGATAATTATGCTTCTAAAATTGAGGATGATGACACAAAAACATCATGTATAGATTTAGTGTTTTCCTATGAGGCCTGTAACACTAGCACACACGATGGACATGCTGATGGTGCACACGGTGAAGTGTCCCAATCAATTGATTTTGAGTATTCAACATCACACCTCAATAGTGATTCTCATGATGATGAGGGTGTGGAAGAACCTAATTATGATGAGGATTTAATTCCTTATCATATATATGATACTTATGACATTGCAGACATGATTATACCTAAATATGATGAAGACTGGGTATTTGAAAATTTGTTGTGGGATATGGATCCATCTAAAGGAGAGGCTGATTAGTGATTTTGGTGTTGATAGTACACATGAGTCCCATAATTTGATAGGTGAATTTACGATAAGTAAATATTTCATGGAATCATCTAGTGAGTCATTTGTTGTTGATGGACATAGTATTCTTATAGATGAAAAATATTCATAGAATCTATTGTGTGACAATACATACCACTTGGATGAAATTGAACAAAGTCTCGTAGCATGATTTGGAGCATCAATTATTAGTCACAGAGGAGAAAATTTTACAAGTGTTGACAAGGGAATATAGTTCTCATATATTCATTGAAACTCTTATTTCAAAAACCCAGATGGAGGAGAGAAAAAAAGGAGTTGCAAGTGGATTCAATAGTGAGAAATTTCACTTAATAAAGGAAGCACTAGAGAAAATTAAATCATATTACTTGCAGTTGTTCATGGATAAGAAACTAACTCTCAATTTCACTGAAGAAAAGGAAAGGGAGTTTGAGGAAATTTGTTACTAGTTTTTTTTGACATGCTCTTCATCACTTACAATGGAGACCCCATCATCATTGGAATCCATGAAACATGAGGGCATGAGTGTCACTCATGATTTGGGGGAGGATCCTCTTGTGACAATCATGCATGAGGACCATTCAAAGTTTCAGGTGCTTGAGGAGAGGTATGACACAAAGAGTTTTGACTATGATTCTACTTTGCATTACGGGGATCATGAGACATTTATTTTGGAGATCTCACTAAAGAATCAAGGATTAGCTATGAAGGAGATAGTTGAGAACATTCCTTGTGGACTATATATAAAGGGAGTATATGCATCCATGTATTGGGTGGACAAGTATATGACAAACATGGGAACGCTCTGGGATACAGGTTCAGGAAACACAAATAGAGTGATGGATACAGTAGTGCCTATAGGATACATGATGGTAGAAGATGATACAGTAACAGGAAATAGTATGTAGGGGTATTCATTGGCACATGATCATGCACAATGAGGTTTTGGGCATTTCCTCCAAGAAGACCACCTGAAAGATTCCTCTAGAATACCATTGATTTGAGCTTATCGAGGGTTGGTGAGTGAATGAGTGAGCCTCAAGGAGATACATATCCCTCAATGATAGATATTTTTATGGGATATTATCATATGAGGGCCAGGGAGCATGGTGCTCCCGAGTCTTCTTTCATATTTAATTATGATTTCTTAGTCATGCTTGTTGAGGGTAAATATTGTCATTTAATAAGTGCCCAGTCATTTAATTGTCAACCCGAAGAGTTTGTAAACTTATGAATCACATTCACATTATATGCATGATTGAAGATAATTTAAACTTATCTAATCTGGAAGCTACAAGTGGAATTTAATTATTAATCTAATGCGGGAAGCTGAAACACACGACTTGGAATTGAATTGCTGAAACACATCACTGAAATGAAATTGCGTAAATGAAATTAACTTGGAAATGGAAAATTTCATCAAAGGAAAAAAACATGTGAAGAGCAACAAGATAACACGTGTGAGCTCACACTAACAATAAAGAAATCTCAATTACATCACAATGATCAAATGGAAAATAATGAAATCATGAAACTAATTAAAGAAATGACTATGAACCAAATGACTAACTCCTATCATTAATTTCTAATAATTTTCCAATATGAATCTAATGTCATTCTAATCCCATAATGACTAATTACTTTTTCCAGATAATGACTGCCCTCTCATGAAGAGAGAGCACTCTCTTTTATACATGACAACTTTGAAAAGAAGATAAGTATCTCATAATTACATATCCACTTTTCTCTCAAACAATTTCCCATTATTACAAAATATGATTCCTTCAAATCCTGACATATATCTCTCATAAATATTGGATAAGATATGCTATCCATTCCCTATGATCTTCTCCTTTAAATAAACTTGAATAATTATCTCCTCAATTCTTGAAATGGTGGAGGAAATATTCAAGAAGTATTTTTGAATTAATCCTTCACATATTCCTAAACATTACAAAGCTCACAGATTTTTGAGATATATATGAAAACATGTTGATTTTCTAATATTTAATCATAAATTATATTTCAATACTAAAATGAATAAAGTGGAAAATAATAAGGTGAAACCCAAATGTATTTATGGAAACCCTATAATGAAAGGTAAATTAAATAATGGAATATGGATGAATGAGAGGAATAGTGAAAGGAAAATAGGATGAAAATGCGACATTTCTGAGACTCAACATTTCCCCCCAAATTGAACTTGTTGCAAGTCCTCATGCAACTATGCATAAAAAAAAATTCTTCTCAATTTTGGCTTTGAATGATTATATCTCTTAACAATAAAGAGGATGACAATCCTCGCCCCCCTCCCCTAACTAATATCGTTGCATGTTCTCATGCAACCTTGCATGGTTATTCTTTAGGAATTTTGGCTTATTAATGAAATAATTCGATGAGGTGAAATACATGAGTAAAAATTGATGTTTTTGATGGTTGGTTCTTGTGTTACAACCATGAATATAAAAAATGTTGGTTCTTGTGTTAACAACATTCATTCCATTTACTTGTTTTCTCGCTACAATAATATTTTAAACACACATGCATTGGAAATGATAAGCCATAAACATGCATAACAAAGCCTTTTATTCATGTTATGAATAATGCCAAGATAGATCAATAGCTGGAATAAAAGTGCAACAAAGTTTAGTACGAAAGAGACATGTTGGTAAACAATATATGAGGTGATGAATGTGAAAATGGAATCAAATGGTAATGAACACCTCCCTTCCCCAAACCAAAGATGTGTTATGCGTACAAAAAGTAGAAAGGCAGTGGAATACGGTGAGGGAATTTTCCAAACTCATCCATTCTAGCATGTAAGGAATTGCATGATTAAAGAGTAGAAAACAACATACCTCCATTTACCCAAAACGTAGTTGAACTATGCAATAGGGATGTAGTTGTTGCTAGATCAGGAAAAATGTGATTGTTGTTGTCGCTACGAATGGATCATGGAATGTGAATTGAAGGAATCTGAAATCTTGATTGGTTGTATGAATCAAAAGATGAAGTCTGAAAGTGGAACTGTGGTACTCTCATATGGCTGGAAAAATATTGTTGCAACTATTGATGAAGTCATGAAAAAGTTTATAGTCTTCACCCTCTACTAAACCCGATTGTACAATTCAAGTCATGCGAATGAATGTGTCAATGTAGAGCATGAAAATAAGTCATTGGATTACCAGCCATTGATGAATTTCATTAACCAATGTGAGGAAAACTCACCATTGATGTCAATGAGTGCCAAGGTACCTAATTACATCTTGTGAATTGCGAATAGATATGTTTATGTCGAGCCACTTGCAATATTTAATGATCAAGGGACATTTATGTATTACCATGAGTGTCAGTGAGAGAACTTTCCATTAAGGCACGCAAGCCTCAAGGTACTGAAAAGGACTCTAGTCTCTATCCCTGATAAGGTGTTGAGGTCGATGTGGCAAGACTTGTTGAAAGGTGGGCCTTAAGGAATCCCACATCAGTCAATGCGAGTTCATACAAAATGATTGGTAGGACTATAGATGAAAATATCTCAGTAGAAAAAGTGTTTAAGAAAAGAAGAGAAGGATAATGTAGTCATCGAAAGGAAGCTCGATGGTTTTATTCTTAAGGAAAAAATATGAACTAAAAATGGAGAAATTTGTATGTGACTCAGAAAGGTAGGCATGTATAAATTCATGGCGAATAAGGAAATGAAATGGACTCCAGCATGGATGACTAATGTGATTTGAAGGAGAAATGTCGGTAAATAATTCATGATGCAAATGGTTTTAGGAAGGATTTATGTGTAATGAAAAACGTCATGTAACATCCCGCTCTTGCGTGCACTGAGAAAAGTTATTATTTGAGGACACTTGCTTGCGAGTGATCCCGATTATTATACTATTGGTCGTTAATTATGATTATGAGGCATTATGGGTGTGATTATATGTTAATTTGTATATTTACATAGACAGGTGGTATTGACTGGGTTCTCCTGATTGTGCAGGACTTAGACCTCGAGGATAAAGAGGCATCGATGAAACCCATTAGACTCTATATCAATTCAGAGAGTGGACTATTGGGGTTTGATTGTTGTTGATATCACATATGCACATCTGATTAGAGGTATGATGATTGATTTTATTCTGACATAATTCATTGATGATGCAGGCTGACGATAGCTTGCCGACCAGACTCACATGTGGAGTAGAGGGGTCATGCACAACAACCAGATATGTTGAGGGAGTGGTGTGGATAGAATCCCTACCACAACCTACTAGCACTCCCATCGTGGCTCGAACTGTAGGTTAACAATTACCTAGTTTGAGAGAACCAACGATGCCATGAGGGCATATTGGGACAGTCACTCACGATGATTCTAAGGAGCACACAATAAGGAAGGGCCCTTATTCCTTAGAGGCCCTTAGTCTCCCACAAGATCACCTGGCACAGTATTGACTACAGGGGTTTTTGATGTCTACCAAGTTAGTCAAGAGGTGAGTGGCACCCTTGGAGCACGTAGTGCGTCCTGAAAGGCATGTCGCGCAAGAAAAATAGAAAGATGTGAGTGGCACCCTTGGAGCATGTAGTGCATCCTGAAGGGCATGTTGTGCAAGAAAAAAAGAAAGAGGCGAGTGTCACCCTTGGATCACGTAGTGTGTCCTAAAGGGCATGTCGCACAAGGGAAACATAATGAGGTGAGTGGAACCCTCAGAGCACCTAGTGTGTCATGAAGGGCACGTCGCATTGTTAATTAATAAGTGAATAAACCTATATGGCCTTATAACGAATAATGTTATAAGAAAGATTTAAAAACAATTTCCCTAGTAAAATGTCGCCCAATCTAGGAAGATAAAATCAAGGTCTAAGTGATACTTGGTAAAAAAAAAATGTAATAATAATAATCATCATTAAACACGTGACGAGAAGGGGGTAAGAAATTCAATTAATTTATTAAAATNTATGCTAATTAAAATTTATTAATTAAGAAGAAAAAGAGGAAAAGGGTAATTTTCTACACTTGCTAATTGAGTTTTAGATAAAAAGGGAAAATATGGAAAATTAAAAGAATTAGGAAACTAAGGGAAAAAGGGGAAACATAACGAAAAAGGGAAACATAAGCAAAAAGCAGAATGACTAACTAAGTAAGGAATCTTGCCTTTAAGAACTTTCTAAATTGAACTCAACTAGGAATTTAGTAAGGGCATAAGTCATTAAAATGTATAAGGGAATATGGGGACACCTAGAAGCGATTTTAGAAATGCTTTTAGGTGGGTGAGGGAAATAGGAGTAATTAAATAATTAATGAAATTAATTTCTAGTGCAACTAAGGGGATGGGATACATGTGTACGGGGGAGGTTTCTTATGAATAAAATTATTGAAAAATAAATTAAATGGGAATTTGGGAAAGAAATCACTTAGAAACTCCATATAAAGGATGGAGGAGAAGGAGGAGTATGGACCGCTTTCCGGATGCATAACATTATGCTGCAAAATTTTTAACTTGACTGACTTATCTTGTGGCAGTTGGAATACCCATGTCGGTGACGAGTGGTAGCTCAGCCTTATGAGGCAAGCTGTGAGCTTGCAAGGTAAGTTGTGAGCTAGTTGTTCTTTGGTTTAGTGTGTGTGGCCCCTTTGTGGCTCGGGGGGCTAAGGGGGAAGAAGAGTACCCCTAGCATTGGCTGGGAGGTACCGATGAAGTCACCATGGTCGGCAAGTGGGAGCAGGATGGAGCACGCGGGACAACAACTCAAAGTTGTCACCTTGGGATACGGTACACATGATTTTATTTTGCATGATAGATTACTATTGATCTTTCGATTTCATTTATGTACTTTTAATTATGTAAAGATAGTGTTTTACTTAGCATTTTGAATCGAGAACCTAAATTCACCATAACTTTACACTCACTTCTTGAATTGATTCCATTGGTAATTGATCCCTGATTGTTATGACTATTCTATATGTTTTAATGATTATCATGATGAGTTTGTGCCTTATCTTTTGTCCTCATCCCTATATCATCAATCCACTCCTGAGCAGTCAGCCAGGAGCCGGATAGATGGTCATCACTTCGGTGTTAATAGACCTATATATCATAATGCCCTTCTTTTTTGTACGTGGATGGTGAGTGAAGGATAGTTTGCCCAGTTGTCTACCAATGTTGATTGTTCCTGGTTGAATGATTGTCTTGTGCCTTCTTGCAATTGAATACCTCTATGTGTTGTTCATGTTCATTCTCTGTGATTTAATGACAACATTTCTTTTTATTTTGACTTCATTTTTATTCCCACTTGAATGTCAACATTGATTATATCTGGACTATGTTTTCACTGGAAGGAAAATAAAGATATTCCATGAAATACAAAAAAAAATTACCTTCGACGCCTACCCCTTTTTACTCTTGCACAATAGAGAATTTATACCTGAATGCATTTGTGTTTACTACCCACGTGTTTAGGTATGTTGTGTGTACTTGTCGTTTTTATTTACTGTCTGCGATTATTATACCTTGATGGAAAATTGACGCTGTGTTTTCATTACATTTGGCATCAATATTCCTTTCTCTGCATTTTATTTACATTTGTCATCTATTATCTTTTCTCTGCATTTTACATAGAGTCTTTAATGACAGCATTTCTTTACCTTATATTGACTACAATTTCGTATGTAAAACTCAACATTTTTTTTATTTTCAAGATCCCAACGAACTTGATGTCAAACCCAATGATTTTGATGGTGAAACTCAACATTAATATTTGATTAAACCCATCGATTGAGGATAAAACTCAACGTTTTGTCATTGCATTAAGTCAACAATTTTTCAGGGTAAACACAGGGAATTGCTTGACAACATTATAGTTTGACATCGATTTTGTGTGGCTACGGTTCCTTTAAGGTAGTGATTTAAAAATGTAACTGCAATTTTATATTATAATAGACTGCCCCCTTTTAATTATGATATTACAACAATGTTAATGAATTATAGACAACCATTTAATTACATATCAGAAGGCAACGATAGGTATTAAAAAGAGAATAAAAATATATATTTAACGGACAACAATTCCAATGGCATGACAACATTTTATTTAGGAAAGCACTTCACTTTCATATTGGCTGCATTTACTTATCCAGTGTCAGTGTTTTAAACATAACAATGACCTTTAATATAGCAAATATAGGAAGTATGATTGGCAGTGAGTCTATTCATTGTTGACTACAAATTTTACCTCCAAATGACAGTGAATTCTACCTTGATTGGCAACAAGTTGCACGTGATGTGACAACTATTGTTGTATGCATTCTATTGTTGTGTAATAGGCGTTGTGACTACATAAGTGGTGTGTTGGGAATGGCTACGTGGTATGATGTTAATATCGTGTTTCCCTTTTAATGACAGCCATATCAATTGCTATCTACAACAATGGGTAGCCTTGTCATTTAAATTTCATTAGACAACCTATTATTTATTTTACATAGTAGTTTTTATAAATAGCCATTTCATATATTGATAGACAACCTTAGCATATTTAATAAACAACCATCGCATGTGTTAATAGATAGCGTGGATATCCTTTGTTTAAACTGCATTTCATCCTTTACGTAATTCAACCGCGTACATATTTATGTCCTTGCAAATTCTTTTTATGTTTGCTAACCCTTCTTAAATGAAACAATATAACTAATTGATAATCACAGTGATTTGAAAATATATTGATGTATTTGTTACGCGAACACTCTCTGGTTCCAGTTTGAAAAGATTTTTAAAAGTTAGCGAGTCCAGGTTATGCATCAATGTCAAGTTGTGTATAGGAGTTTGTTCAGTAATAAAAACAAAATTGCATATGAAACTTATTTTAACTTGAAGAGTCTTATGTTATATCTAGTTAATTATTCGTTTCACCTCAAAGAGTTAGGTTGTTAATTTGTATAATGATATTTACTTAGCTTAAAAATATAATGATGGATTTCGGGATTGGAGTCCAACAATAATTAAGTAAATTGGAAGGTTTGGTTTACCTAACTCTTCTTCTGATATTTAAAATTAAGTGATAATAATATTAGATAAATTGATCAAGGTTGAGATAGTTATTTTAAGCAATATATAATAATCAATAAGCACTAAACCTATACATCAATGAATTCTTTTACTTGTAAGGATTGTTTAAAGTACCTGAAGGTTCCTTGTATATTAAATAATGTAGTTTCCTCTTGATTAGTTCACTGTTGATGCAGTGGCGTAACCTTGTGCCTTAAGGAGAATTGTAAATGTTGGTTGGTCATAGCGGTTTCACCACACGTTTCCTTGTAGGAACAAGAAATCCTTCTGTTATTTGCGCTTTAATTTGTGTGAGATCCCCTTTCATATTGTTGTCTCGTTGCTAGGGTGAAAGGGCTTAATCATTGTGTATTTTGACAGATGATCCGACCTCATAGCGTGAGGGGATCAGCTTGGGTTATAGGTCTAGATATGTTATGTTGCGCCAGGATTACCATCACTCTTATCGCCTTGTGACGTCATGATTCCTAAAGAGGGGATCATTGCACACCCTAAGGGATAGAGGCATGTTAACGTGGCCAAAATCTATGCTTCCCATTGTGAGCATTGTTCGTTGTAGTTGGTGTTGGTGTTTGAGTTGTAACAACTTCATGCATTTGGGTTTTGCATGCCATAGAGGTTCTAGTACTAGTCGTCAAGGCCATTGTGTCGAGATTGTGGATGATTGTCCCTAGCTTGTAGGCGTTACTGTGTTGTGTCAGTCAGGTAGTTGTTTCCTTCTTTTGATTTATGCATGATTTGCCCAGTTGCTCATTGTGCTAGTGTGTTGAATTGGTGTTATCTGTTGCCTAATCTGCATGCGTGTGTTCATCATCAGGTTGTGTGGTTCAACTATTATTGTTGTTGCCTTTCGGCATAAAAAAAAAAAAAAATTGCACTTTTCACTTCCCTTGGAGTCGTAATGTTTGGGATGTTACATATGGTATCAGAGCGGGTTTCAACCTTGTGGTTGTGGATCACCAGGATTTCCACTACAACATACCCTCGAGTTGTAACCTTGCACTACTTAAAACCTTAAATTATCCATGTGGTGATATCGATTAGAGGATGCCACAATGGTTTGTGGCGCGGTTCTTTGGAAGGAGGTGCGACACCTCCAGAGGTTCATGCACCTTCGAAGTCTAACCCCCAAGGGGAAGAAGAATTCCTTGGGCTGGATTCGATTGTTTGTTAAGAACCAAATATCAATATATCATAGAAAAAGCTCAGAATAAGTACTCAACACCTTGAAAAAAAAAGAAATTCGGATAATAAGCCTCTTCGAGGGGGAAACCTCCTAATGCCCACATAAATGTACAATTACACGATGATTCAAAAATAAAATGACTCCTTGGTATATATAGGAGTCTAGGAGGTATAATTACAATTAATGGAATAAAGTGAGTATAAATAAAATAACATTACTAATGTAATATGCCCCAATTAAGGGGTAATGAACCATTATTTAGGGCTTAACATGCCCCTCCCATTGAGACAAGTGTTGTTTGCAATGCTTGGGTAAATCTGGATGCTTCTGTATAAAAGACTCATCTTCCCAAGTGGAATCTTCAGCCGATAGTTTCCTCCATTTAATGAGATACTCTGAAATGGATCTACTCCTCAACTGGTGAATTCTTGTGTCAGTGATGTCTTCAAGCTCCAATATGATTTTTCCTTGCTCATCAAGTTCTGGAAATATAGTTTGAACTGGGATCTTGTCACCTATAACCTTCTTTAAGCATGAAACATGGAAAATTGGGTGTACTTGTGAAGATGCAGGAAACTCCAATTTGTATGCCATAGTACCAATCTTTTGCAACACTTTATAAGGGCCATGGTAATTTGGTGATAATTTATTATCCTTCTTGGCTTGCTTGATGGACATCTGTTTGTATGGTTGTAGTCTTAAAAACACCCAATCTCCTACTTCAAAACTTCTTTCACTACGATGTTGATCTGCTTGTTGTTTCATGTGATTTTGTGCCATGGATAGGTTGTCCTTTAATATTTGGAGAACTTGTTGTTGATGCTTGATGTGATCTTCCACTGCTTGAACCTTAGATTTTTCTTTTAGAGAAGAAGTGATGGAAGGAGGGTGGTATCCATAGAGTGCCATAAATGGTGTCATTTTTGTTGCAGTATGAAAGGAAGTGTTATACNCTATCTTGGTTTGTCCATTAGATTGAGGATGATAGGATGAGATATGAGCCAATTGAGTACCCAAACAAGAAAATAATTTTGTCCAAAAATGTCTAGTGAAGATGGGATCTCTGTTACCTACAATAATCTTTGGGCTATCATGTATCTTTTGAATTATCTCCATGAATGCAGTGGCAACTGTACTGGCTTTAAAGGGATGAGAGAGTGCACAAAATTGTGCGTACTTGGTCAGTATATCAACAGTCACCATGATGACACTCTTTCCTTCATAATTCAGTAACCCTGTGATGAAATCCATGGAAACCTCCTCCCAGCGCTGAATTGGGATGGCTAATGGTTGTAAAAGACCCAGGGTCTTAATTGTTTCCACCTTGTTTTGTTGTCAAACCAAACATTCTGCCACAAACCTTTGAACATCAGTTTTAATGCCATCCCAAAAAAATTCCTTCTTGACCCTATGGTAGGTTTTCAAAAATCCCGAGTGCCCTCCTACTGGAGAGGTGTGCAATTCCAATAGTACCTTTTGTTTCAGTTGGGAGCTCTTACATAAATATAAGTGATCGTTGTACCATATTGAATCATTTTTCCATGTAAATGTATCTGATGCACTAAAATCCTGCTGCAACCTTTGAATGAGACTCCACACTTTTTTGTCATTTTTCCATTCATCCCTTGCTTCTATTATCCAATCAAGCTGGATGATCGAGATAGCACAGAGAAAGGCCTCAACATTTTCATCCTTTCTTGAGAGTGCATCTGCCACAACATTTTGCTTCCCTTCTTTATATACGATTTAAAAATCATAACCCAATATCTTAGTTACCCATTTTTGTTGTTCTTTTGAAGATAGTCTTTGTTCCAAGAATTATTTAAGACTATCATGATCTGTTTTGACCTTAAAGTGCCTACCTATTAGGTAAGGACGCCATTTTGTCAATGCATGTTGTATTTCCATCATTTCCTTCTCCTAAATGGGTTTGTGTAAGTCCTTTCACTTGAGTGGTCGACTTTCAAAGGCCAGGGGCCTTCCTTCTTGCATTAGGAGAACATCAATTCCATTTCTTGAGGCATCAAATTCCACAATAAAGGTTTTTGTGAAGTCTAGAGTGGTCAAGATAGGAGCTTTACACATCACCCCTTTAATTTGTTCAAAAGTTTTAGTTGCCTCTGGAGTCCATGAAAATGCATCCTTCTTAGTTAGTGTCATTAAAGGTGATTCTATTCTTCCATAGTGTCGAACAAAGTTGCAGTAGTAACCTGCCAAACTGAAAAATCCTGTAAGATTCTTCATTGTTTTGGGAATCGGCCAGTCCATCATGGCCTTAATCTTGTTAGGGTCTACCTTGACACTTTCATGAGATACAATATGACCCAAATACTCTACCTCCTTCACTCCAAAGAAACATTTGGATGGTTTGGCATATAGTTGTTGCTCCTTCAGTAGTTGTAACACCTTCTCAACATGTCGCACATGATCCTCCCATGACTTGCTATAGATTAGTATATCATCAAAAAATACTAACAAAAATTTTTGAAGGAAGGTATTGAAAATGGAATTCATCAACCCTTGGAATGTGGAAGGTGCATTTGTAAGGCCAAAAGGCATGACCAA